>BOSO01004165.1:65941-118852 GCA_018403395.1 Gorsachius goisagi
GAGCAACCTGATGTGGTTAAAGGTGTCCCTGCTCCTGCAGGGGGGTTGGGCTGGGTGACCTCTAGGGGTCCCTTCCAACCCAAAACCTTCTATGATTCTATGATAAGTATGCACCTAAATCTCCCTAATGGCTTTGAGAATTCCAGCACCGCAGCAACCTCAAGGCCAAGCTCAGGAGCCCACGGCAGCTCTGAACCTGCTTCCAACCTGTTCCTCTCTGAAAGATGCAGAGTGAGTATTTATAATCTCTTTGGGAATGCCTGCGATAAGCAAACTTACTGCAATGTTTGTGAGGAAGTTCAAAGCGAGATGCAAGAAATAAAAATCTGCCTTGCTGCTTTTGGTGCTGGGTGGATGAGGAGGGGTCTCTCCCTGCCCAGGTTAGAGCCACGCCTGGGTGCAGACACACACCGACCTGCACCCATGCAGGAGCTGCCAGTGCTGCGGGGGCTAGCATGGTTTCTTGGTGATAACCTGCAATTTCCTTTGCTCAAGAGGGTAACTGGAGCCTGTCCTCAGTTCCCTGGCTGTCCTCGCAACCTGGAGCTTTGCCTTCCAAAATGGGCTGTGCCCTTCAATTTTCTGCGCTGTTGGCTGACCTCTACACCGGAATAGCTGTTCCAGCTCTTCTTTTGGCTCCCTTTTGAAGGGAGCATGACTGGAGCGAAATGACTTGCACATTGGTGAATGAGCGAAGAGTGCTGTGGAGAAATCGTAACGCTGTAAGATTTGAAGATAAAGTGAGCAAAAGAACATGCAAATGACTGTCCTGGGTCTGACCAGAGCTCTGTCTGGTCCAGCAGTCTGTGTCTGAAAGGAACTGAAGACACGCGCAGACTTGCTGCTTTTGCAATGTACATAAATTCTCAGTTCTCAGAGACAATCCTATGGCAAACACCCTGAATATTTAGCAAATTCTGGATATTATTCAGATATTCTTGAGAAGGTCAATTATATCAGCTAGACTGCGCCTCTGCAAGCCAAATATCCTTTATCCTAAATCCAGCTAGGAAAAGGGCAGGCATGGGACAGAGCTCTGGATATTCAAACGCTTCTGTTATTTGCAGTCTTTGTGAACTGTTCTTCTGACTGCCACGAGGTATTTCACCAAGACTCTGTGCCCATCTGAACAGGTTAGGGAGAAATTTAGAAGGTGCTGAGAGAGGCAAAAATCTAAATACTGTATTAACAAAAATCAGTATTAAATGTTATACTACATAAGTATTTAGCATACATGCTTTTCATGGGTCACCATATACATGATTGGGTCTATAATGGCTAATTAAAAACCTAGGGCATATGGGCTGGGGGTTAATTTTTTCTCTGGAAATGTAAGTGGCAAAATGTTTCATAAGTGGCTATTGTTTTCTAAAAGGACCAGATTTCTGGTCCTGGTTTGTTTTTTCTTTTAAAACCTTAGAGATACAATATATACATACACCATACTTGGTTATCCACATTAGATTTCATTTATTTGTGTTTGCCTGCTTAGTGCGAACTCATTACTTGCGAGTAAAGTCCTCTGTTGACACAAAAAGACACTGGGGAAATACAAATTTTTTTACAATAAACGCCTTGTATTCATATGAAATGTTTCTCATTGGTAAAACAAAGAACCCAGAAACACTAGCATGCAGAAGGTCACAGCTTCTTATACAGTACGCGTGCCGTAGCACGGGGGACCGTGCAGCCACATAATGAGAAACCTAATACATTTCAAAAACCTAATGACAGAACCGATGGCTCAATGACTTCGCAGAACTTTTGAAACTCGTTGTCTGGGAGCGCGAGGATGAATGACTCAATAAGCTGTGAAATGTATTTACCTTTAGAACAATATACTTTGTTCCTTTAAATTTAAGCCTTCGACTGATTGAAAGGGTTCTGCTGATTTCTAAGGTGGGGAGCTTGGAGTCAAGATGGAATTCAAACTTTAAACTCGGCAAAGGACCTGTATCTACAAAAGCATTTTGCAATAAAAAAAACCCTGAAAATGCAAACAAATATGCAAAACCCTCCCCCAAATCCTCAACCCTTTCCGTGGAAGAGATGGCAGCTTTTGCTGTAGTTGTTATCATGACATTTTAATTCCAAATAGGACAGCAGCCTTCTGTTACTGTTGCTTGGGAAGCACCAATGTGGATATATTCTGCAGGGAAAAACAAGAAATCTGTGCTAATGTACCTCTGGCATCAGCGTGTAAAATGCTAGTTCTGGATAAAGCTGCTTTACTCCCTTTTTTCCTGGCTGCAGAAAGACCACACTCTTCTGCTTCTTTCTGCATGGCTGTGTGAAGAAATGGCCATGAAGAAATGTGCGTGAGCGAGTTTCATATAGAAATCAGATCCAGGGTCATTTTCTTCTCTGGCAGATCTGTGATTTGAGGCCAGCTTTGAAGAAATCCTGTCTTCTGCATGTGAGCATGAGTCGCGAAGGGAAGCATTTCGTCAGGAGACAGAGGCATTTTTTCCACTGGAGTAAATTGAAGCGTAAATTAAAGCAGCCTCAAGGTGCAGCCATGTGCTTAGTAACACCTCAGAAAGGCTCAGTGAGCATAAACTCATAGAAAAACTGGGTTTGCAAAGATCTCTGTAGGCCTCGAGGTGAACCATCTGCTCAGAGTTAACTTCCAAGCTAGATGAAGTTATGCAGGGTATTACTAATGGAGTTTTGAAAAGCCAAAGCTGGAGATTATTTTATAACCTCCCTGTTCCAGCGCTGAGCCACTCATTAGGAACATTTTCCTTGTGTCCAGGCACGATTTCCCATGTCGCGTCCATTGCCTCCTGCCCTTCCACTGAGCACCTCTGAGAACCGTCTGGCTCCGTCACCTCTCTCAGCCTTTCAGGGCAGGTGAAGGGTGCAGTATGGTGTCATCTCATCCTTCTCTTCCTCAGGCTGAACAAGCCCTCAGCTTCTCCTTGTCAGCCCCAACCGTCTTAGTGGCCCTCTGCTAGACTCTTTCCAGTTTCTCAATGTGTAAATATATCTGTATCATATGCCGGAGAGCCCAAATCTGGCCACAGTGTTGGAGTTTGGGCGTCAGTGCTGAGTAGGGAGAATAATGGCAATTCTTTCTGCCTATTGTCATCCTCTCGATGTCTGCCTGCTTGCTATGATTTTGTTTCCTTCTGCCACAGCCAGCAGAAAAGCCGTGCTGCGTCTGCTGGATGCCTGCTACCGATGATCTCAACTGGGCTGTGGGGTCTGTACTTGAGGGTGCTTTTGATCTGCAGATGGAAGTGCTCCGTTAATGTCGCATGCGTGGGGTAAGCCAGAGTCCTGCGTACGCAGGGAGCTCAGGGTGATGGTGGTTTGTTGCGAGGCAGGGGAGTCCCTTAACCTTGGTGGGAGTTAAGTAAACACACCAGGGTGAGAGCAGCCCCGTGGCAGGCAGAGCTGTACTGACTTGAGCATTCCCTTTTGCAGGCTGTGAATGAGACCTGAAAAAAATGCCATTCCAAAGGAAGTCCTCTCCATCTCAGAGGATTTTTCTAGCTGTTGGACTATTGTCACTTGTATATGAGCTGTGCCTAGCCTGAAGATATAGCATTAATTCAGCTGCTGCCTCAAAATCTTTGAATCACTCAGGAGAATTAAAAAATATAAAAGAAAAGAGATTGGTCTTTCCCTTCGTCTTTTTCTCCCTTGAACTTGTGG
This sequence comes from Gorsachius goisagi, assembly GCA_018403395.1. Taxonomy (NCBI): domain Eukaryota; kingdom Metazoa; phylum Chordata; class Aves; order Pelecaniformes; family Ardeidae; genus Gorsachius; species Gorsachius goisagi. Next base: position 69,602 of record BOSO01004165.1, read on the forward strand.
CTGATTGATAGCTTAAATAATTCTTCCTATTCTTGAACATCCTTTTCCCCCTCTCCTCAAAGCCAGAATAAACGCTGTACTTTTAGCATCATTTGGGAAATGTACTCCTAACACAGAGTTCAGATTCTGGCAGCAAAGAAACGTCGTTTCAGTTCAAAGCCTTTTTTTTGAGTGTGAAGCAGGTAATGCAACTCAGATGGGAGTACCGGAGTGCTGAGGAGGACATGAGGGGGAGTATTTGAGGACCGATGCCCAAGTTCATAACCCCTCTTCCCCAACGGAGGCTCTGCCTCTAATGCAGTCAGGTTAGGAGAATTTGTGTGTAATATAGTGCACACACTGTTTTGAAGCCGAGCATGCTACTCGCTGCTAAATTTACAGAGAAGAAAGGCAATGCGTGCCAAAATTACATAAATTCCGCTGGTTTCCTATAGACTAAACCTCATATTCACTAGGTGTGATTACCTCATGCTCGCCTCTGCACCTGGGGAGTATACAAGGCCAACAAACAGACAGGCCGAGCCAGAAGAAAGCTTCCTGGTTCCTGAAATCCCTTTGCTTATTCAGTGAAATAGCGTACGCGTGGTGCCCAAGTTCAGAGCGGGGGCAGGCGTGGTGATTTGGAGGTCTGCGTTTGTTCATCGTGCAGGTCAGCATCCCCAGCACCGACCAGAATGAGTTCTTGCCTGCCGAAAGGGCCCAAGGTGTGCTGTGCAATGGGGTTCTGAGCAAAGGGGCAAGAGCCGGATGCGTACATCCCAGCTTCTGCAGGACAAACACACGCAGCAGAAACCTCCTGTTTTGCTAACATGACTCTGTTACACACTGCTGTGGTGGTGCACAAGCTCTGTTTCCTGCTCACATCTCCATCTGCACATGGGGAGTCCTGTTCACGGGGGGAAACGAGACATGAGGTTTTCTTCAGTGAAGGGTGGCAGGTGCTGGTAGAGAATAACGACCAAGTCAAGCAAACCTCATTAGTTACAAGAAGTGCCTTTTCAGCCCAGGCAGAGTTTTTCACAGTCATTTTTTGTTTGTGTTAAAATTTGTTTTTGCAAATGAAAGCTTGATAGATTTTCTTCTTAAATCAAAATAATTTTTCAAGAAAAAACAAGAACCCATTTACCTTCCATTAAATAAAATGTATTGTCTTCCTCAGCTGTCCTGAGAGCTTAAAGGCAAAGCTGTGATTGCTCTTCATATGGAACAGAAAGATGATCTGTAGGAAGGACCACTATGTTTTCATTTTTGTCTGCGCCATTTTTGCAAGGCATTTTGAGCTGAACGATGTCAGAGACAGCGGGAAATCAGGTCAGGCTACAAGACTTGCTGTCTTTAGGGGAAATGCTGCAGGGCTGCTTCTGAAAGCAGCAAAATACCCTGAGTGTGTCCATAGGGCCCTAAATCCAGGTAGCATATTTCTGCAGAGCCTTGCAGCTTGCCCAGCCACTCTCTGACGGTGACCGGAGGATGCACAGTCCCTTCACGCTCATGACAGCGGTTTCTTAGTGCTCTTAATGTTTGGAAGCTGGTTTCCCAAGGAAAAGTTGCTTTTCATGGCCTCCTTTGTTTGTTTGCATATCTGTCTCCCTCCTTCTTAAATGCTGAAGCTCTTCCCTGAAGAGAATTTACCTCTCTCCATGTTTTGTGATACAAAGAAGCTGTACCGATGAGGGAGATGCCATAAATGCTTTGGCTATGACGTGGTCTCACACCTTGCTAGACACCCAAGAATCCACATGCAAGTGAGGCATTGTAATGTCTCGACCACAGGCTGTGTCATAAAGCATAATCCATCCAAGTTTCCTTAATTCCAGTGTTCATGAACTACTGGTTTTACTTTCACCCGTCTGCCTTCCCGGTTATTGCTCCTGAACATTCTTGCCACACCCTCCTTCTCTATACTCTTTTCAGTCCTTCCTGGAAATAGATCTAAGTCATTAATTAAATCATTTAATGGGAGCATCAAGATAGTTACAGGATATAACGAGTGATCCTATTACTGTGACCGTTGTCCTGCCTTCCCCGGTCCCCACCCAGCCCTTTCATTTTTGCTCCTCTGGCCTGTTGTATCACGTCTCCATGGAAGATTACCATTTCAAGGCAAAGACTGTGCCATTGTTTGCTGAGAACCACCCAGGATAGCTAGGGGAGCTCAAGTAATAATAACTATTATTAATAGTGTGGTAGAGGGTGGAATTTGGCTGCTGGATTCTTTTTGTGTGGAGGGCCTTTATTCTGAGATACGGTGCTATGCTTGAGCGTGTTTTGCCCTTGGAAAATACACAGCAGATGGACTTTTCCGCAGTTTTTAATGTCCCTGATCCTGAGAATATTTTTGAGTCAATGTAGCTTGAAAATCTTATTTGAAATGAACTGCTCCTGTCTCCGTAGCAGGTGTGTGTTTGTCCCTATCTGGTTCTGCCACTCGGTTAACTCAAGCCAGTGTTTGGATGAGCAGCAACGTCGGGAGTCCTGGCCCAAGGACAGCTGAATGATGATGTTCAGAACACGAGTTATTTTCTTGCTCCTAAACTGCTGAAGTGAGAGCGAGAGAGACGGGGTGAGTGGGGACACATAGGTGCAGAGGTGTGTGTGTATGTACCACTGCTCCTCAAGTCTTGCCTACCCTGGCAAGCAAAAATTTTTTTACATAATTGACTTAATTAGCCCAATTGAAGTAGCGATTGCGCAATCAGCTGAATATACAAGCTTTCTTCTAGAAGAATGAAACTGTATACGTTAACTTGGTTAACAGCTTTTCTTTAGTCACCTGCCAAACACTTGACTTGGTTTATATCGTGACTTGATAAGAAATGACATCATGAATATGATAATAACAAATCATTTCTATGTAAATCAGTGGACCTTCTATCTGGATCATTTTAATGATTGCCCTCCAGCTCACTTTTTCTTTCAAACAGCATCTTCACATCCAGTAATAACTACTCATTCATTTATTTCTGATTGTTTTGGACTTGATAAAGGAAACAAAAAGGGTAGAACCCTTCAGAAGCTTCAGAATCCAAACTAATCAGTTATTGCATTGCCTTTTATCAGCTTCTTGCAGCTTTATTTAATGTTTATCACTTTAACATTGTTTTTTTTCCTGAGTTTTTGAGGTTTGGAATACAAAGTATTCTTTTATCATTGTTACCGTTTGGCAATACCCAAAATATTTTATGCTTTCTACAGAAAAGCAACATCTCTCACAGTTCAAGTCATCTCTTCATTAAAATAGAGGTTTGCAGTATCGTCTGGAACCAGATGGAATTGGACTTGAACTGGTACATCCATGGGGAGGGCTTCCTATCAACTGGGACTGGAACTGCATCTTTTGACCTCTTTTCCTGACTGTGCCTTTAAGTCACTGTCTGGCTCTTGTAATTTAATTAACTTTTTAGCACTTGCCTGCAAAACCAGGATGATTGTTTTATCCTCACAAAGGAGTGTTAAGAAGCTTAATTAAACTGTCCCTTTAAAGTACTTTCCTTAATACCCTATAGAAGATTAGTGTATTTAACATATATCATATGCATTACTGAGGACATTAAGTGAATGTGTACTTTGGAAAAGGCCTCTGTGTCCATCTCCACTCAATGGCAGTATTTTATGTCAACTCACTTCTTTGAGTCAGAAGCTTAAATGCAGTAATTAATAAATTTTTGTGCCTGAAAGCCAAAGCTCCGCAATTAACAGTAATGTGCAGGTGATAATGAAGCTTGTTCTGTATCCTGTGTCTAGCAGCTGATAATACGGGCAGGCTGAGCTGCCTGGTCGTAGCTGATGTTTTAGGCACGGGCAGCGAGGAAGCTAAGGTGGTTTAAAAAAAAGATGATGTAGTCATGCTGGAATGCAGTCATCTGAAAAGTACCTATGATAGATGGGGAAAAAATGCTTCATTCTTCCATAACTAGGTCTCTCTAATGGTTCCCTATGATCAACATAACACATGTCAAAAACTGAGTTTACGTGGACCAAGACTTGGCAGGTTTTACTGCCAAAGCATCAGCCATCCAGTGATGTGAAGAGCTGGCAAGGTGCTCAGGCTAGCGAGGCAGCCTACACTTAGGTGATAATTTATGGCTACCTGTAATCTCCTCTAAATAGAAACCATTCATATTCTCACTAGGGAAGCTAGAAATGACCAGACAATGTGAGTTCAGCCAAAACCAAGACTTCATATAACTTTACAAAAGACAAACGCTCTCTGGTACTGACATTAACAATGGTGCGGGCTCTTAGAAAGTGTTCGCTTTTAGGTTTTATTTATTTTAGTATTGTTTGCTTGTGCAATTTCAAAAACTGGCAGTTTATAAGAGCCGAAATAGAGTTTTAACTCTTGGTCTTTAATTCTGTTTATTTAAAGCATAAAAAAGACTGAGGACCAGCCCAAGTCAGCGCAGTGCCGTGCAGCGTTGTTTGCGCGCTCCTGATGGGTGACTTGCTGATAATTCCAAATGTACGTGATACTGAAATTATTAGTCATTGATGCTATCTGCCGTGGTGCTGCAGAATTCGTGCAGACACTCTCCTCGCCCCACCCTGTGGTTTGGCATCGCTCTGCCCTTCCCTGGTGTGCTTCTGCCTCCGCTCTGGGAGGTAAAGCGGGTGTTGGCAGGGTAGGCATGGGCCACATCCACCAGGCTGAGGATGCTTTTCCCTCTCCTCAGCACAGGGCCACAGCCGATCAGAGCTGGCGTGTGCAGGAGGCCAGTGAATCTTAGGGAAGATCTTGTGTTTTGGGAAAAAATCTGGTAATCTGAAGGGAGAGCAGTGGTTGAGCTAAGTCCTTCTGATACTGGGACTGTGCTGCCTTGCATGTATGAAGTCTTCCAGGAACAGGTCTGAGGCTTTCTGTGAGATCAGATAAGATCACCGGGGAGCCAGCTGTTAGAAAGGAGTAAGAGAGAGTTCTCCATTCACAGATCCTCAGTCTCCTTGTTCAAAGATTTAATATTCCCGTAGCTGGTGGTGTAAAGAATTCAAATGTTACTGCCTGCGTGTAGTCACACACTGAAGGTAACAGATCCAGATTGAGAATCTCGGTTTAGATCTACCTTTTCCTCGAACCTGGTTTATTCATGTGCCGAGATCAAGGATTCCAGATGAAATTCTCTTAACTCTGTGGGTGCTGATGTCTAATTTTGATCTGAGCTATTCTCTGCTCTGCCCGCCGGGCTCTATGTGCTGTTGAGCTCTGCACATATGCATAGTTATACATTATTATTTATGAATGTTCTTCATTACCCTCCTGAAGAGAGTGCAGTACTGCAAGGGGACAGGGGTTATATCCCGTAATACAATACAGCATTTAGATATCACTGAAAATCAGATCATTAATTCCACTAAGTTTAACCAGTGAGGAAAACAGTACTTGTTTCACAATTCTCTGTGTTTTATTAACTTCTCTTTTGTGGACCAGCAGGTTCAGGTCTTCTCTCTTTTATTTTTTTTAAGTTCTCTTTTTTTTGTAACTGTTAAGCAGTTCCACCTGGAGATGTGAAAACTTCACAGGCTATAAAGCTTACATCCTGCAAATCTCCCTATCCGATATTAAAAACATCTAAAGAAGAGGAGGCACCATTGAAATATTTTGAGTTATGTTTAGGAATGAATGCAGGGATTGGATTTGTTCAACAGTATAGTCTTTGCGGTTTTAGGAATGGCCCATTGAATGAATCTCCATGGGATGGAAGTATGGAAAATACCTTTTACCAGATAGTGGGATGAAAAAACTTCTTTAAAACTGTTAGTAGAGTTAAAGCCACGTGAAAAAGATCTTAGAAGCAGAAGGCATGGTGGCAGTTGCCACTGCCTTTTGGTAATTGTGGAAGTCCTTCTCTCCCAGTGATGACCTTTGAAAAGATGCTTTTCCTTGCAAAGGGGAAACATCTGTTTCTCGTGTAAGTTAATACTTAACCTAAGATACACAGTAGAAATGCCGTATCAAAAATAGGATAGAGGCAAAGACTGGGAGGATTGGTTTATGCACCCACAGTGGAAGCAAGGTGATACTTTAAAATGAAGTAGAAGAACGTTGATCTTGCGTTGAGAAATATCACACAAGAATCATCGAATCATAGAATCATTTAGGCTGGAAAAGACCCTTAAGATCATCAAGTCCAACCGTAGAAGCACGGGATCGTTTGTGTGTGTGCCTATATGCACGCCTATATATGTTTCTAGTAGGTTTATGTTTTAGGAAATGCCAGCCTTTGCATTATTGGTCTCATCCTCATATTTATTTAAGACGCTTGAGAAGAAGATAGCTGTGTTACATTGAGTTTAGTACTTGTTTCTTGTTAACTTGTGGAAAAATGTTCTAGTTACGCTTCCAAAGTCTTTTGTACTACACCTGCCGCCATACCACCCGTACGGTGCGGTACTCCTGTGGTTGTTTTTTAAGGTAAAGATGAAGTGCTAAAGCAAATAACTCTCTGAAACAAATCTACAGAAAATCCTAGTCCATATATTAGGCTCATGTATCTGCTTGATGAGCAATTAAAACCGAAGTCTGATGTCATATGAGCATTGTTAGAGGAGTGAAAAAGAGCATGTAAGTGCATAGTTATGTTATTGAAACGTCACCATGTCTTTGCTTAAACGTAGGCAGCAGTCTGTGGAGTTCTGTGGTTCTTTATGGCTAAAAGGAAAACCTTGTAATTTGTTTTCCTTCATGTTGCCATAACACTTTGTATCTTAGCAATAAATATTGGGTAAATTTAGTGTTATCTCAAGAAACTTGTGCTCTGGAGATTTACTGTTCCACTCCCACAGTACCTTTAAACCCCTCATCAGTAGTGGGACGGCAATTCCTGGCCTGCGTTAGGACCAATTTACCTCATTTCCTCTGCTTCAGCAAAGTGAGATTGAAGAGGTTAGAAAAATAACAAACATAAAAACAGGAGGAAAGCTATTGCTAACCTCTGTGTGTAACGCTCCCTGAGTCACCCTGCCGAACAAGCCCAAAGGGTTCTGCTCAGCGGAGGTGAGGGGAAATCATTCTTCTTTTGTAGTGCTAAGCAGGACCCTGTTTAAATCCATGCTTGTCACTGTTGTCACGTCTCATCTGGGTGTCTTTAACATGAAATAAAATACTGCTGTGTTAAGGACCAAAAAAAAAGTGGAAAATGCACTCATCTGTGTCCCTGACTTGTGCCAAAGAATTTTTCATTCCCACCTCAGCTCTAATTTGAAATGTGTTAAATAAAAATCTCCAGGAGAGTATCCAGAATAGATAGGCATGTTTAGGTCAGCATACTACTTGGCATTGCCGTGGACCTCATCTCTAATTACTAAAGAAATAGTGAGTTAGTGAGTTAAAATACGCAGCGACGGTGACCTAAATCATTTCCATTCTGGATACTGGCCTGAAATAAAGAGGGCTTTTCATTAGCGTGGCACAGATTTAGTGTCGTGGGACATAGAGTTTGTGCTTCGGAGGAAGTGCGGTCAATGGGCCATTAAGTTTTGAAACAGGAGGCAGGCATCTTCTAATCTCAGTGCTGTTGACAATAAATATTGGGGAATAGCTTAATATAGATTCATGATAGCCATGCCAGAGTCATTCAAGTAAACTCAGACTTGTAATACTATGAATGTGCATGCACTGCATTCACATAATGGAGGGATCGTTTGCAGGTCCCAAAGGAAATCTCTCCTTTCAGCCCTGGAAGATGAGAAACCAACTGGGAAATCTAACCCAGTGTATAGATTGAATGGCAATTACTTGTATTGTGGGGATTTGCTTTTCCCCTGTTGAAAATAAAATGTTAAAATTAGAAAACAGTTAACTGAATTCTGGCAGTTTCTCATTTAAAAACAAGCAAACAAACCAACCTCCAAACCAAGATTTCCACCTTCTGAAGCCCTTCAGGGTACACATGTAAGGGGAAGCCTGGAGGAGAGCAGCAAGCCCTGGTGATGCAGCACAGGGGTCCCTGGAAGCAGGACTATGCAGCATTGGAGATGGCTCCGTTTAATGTAGTAGGGGCTACGAATCACGCCAGAGTGCTCCAGGTTGCCACTTTTGGGGCTGTCATTTAAGTGGTTGTAACTCCCCAAGGCCGTACCAAAGCAGCCTGTAGCTTGTCTGTGAGTGTCAGGGTGGCGGTGGGGTGAAGGAGCCCCGCAGCCTCCTCCTGCCTCTCTCTTCAGGTGTGCATCCTGGCTAGGGTAAGCCACGTGAAATGTAAGAGAACTGCTTATTTAAATAGACTTGTATTTTCTGCAGGATTAGGATGCTCAAATTCACAGAGGACATTTAGGCGTCCAGGTCCAAGGGATAATCCTTGGACAGCCTTCTGTCCCGGTCACAGCGGAAAACCCCTAGATTTCATTTTATATTTTTAACCCTTAGATGGAAAAATTTTCAGGTGTGCCCACCTAATCCTTGCTTGCAATCCCTTCAGCTATCGCATCCCTAAAGCCCACAGGGCCAGGTATCATTCTGTAGTAGCTCCTGGGCTGGTTTGAACTGCGTGAACAACCACTGCGGTGCGAGGTACCGAAGCGAGCTGACAGCAGAACCGTGCACCCCAACAGTCCGTGGCAGTGCTAGTTACTGGTTAGCAGCTATTTGGAATATGATTTCTTCCTCTTTAGTCTCCCCGTGGCCAAGGTCGTACTTGCAGCGTGCTGTGAAAACTCTAATCTAGAGACAGAATGATTAACTTGCTATGTTATTTTGTGATTTTCATCAATTTTTTTACCTGAATGCTTCACTGAGTGTTTTGTCCCAATGCGTCCAACCAAAAGGGATGGGTTTTTACCGTCATTTAAAGGTGCGAGTTAGTAGCTCAGGTTTGTTTTGTGGAATACATATATTTTTAAAAATAAAATAAATGAATATGGGTACCTAGTCTGAAACAGCTAGAATCTGAATTTTTGGAATTTGTGTCATTAAACACTTTAATACAGTGTTTACCTCTACGGCTTGTTCTTGATAGACTCTCAGCCAGCCATCTGTTCAAGGCTAAGACCAGCCTCTGTCTTCATGAAATTTGTTGCTTTATTCACTGGGTATTTTACCACTTCTTTAACAAAAAAGCTTCTGTGGTCAACAGTTTGCCTCACTAGGCTCCTGGAGCCAGACCATCCTATGAGCAGGTCCTATGGAAAAATAGCATGTTATCCTGTAATTAGCCCGTGTCATAACGTACACACACAGAGAGGTCAAACAGAGGTTGAGCAGGCAAAGGCAACCTTATTTCTGTCATTTCTTTGGTTTTGGCTTTGCAGCCTTAATAAATACTCTTTTCTCAGTTTCTATATGCATCAGGCGGATTCCTCCTTTTCTGTGGTACCCGAGCACTGGCTCCGCTGTTGGGATGCAAGAGTGATCAGCACAGGCACTGACTGTGATCCAGGCTGGCTGGTCATTTCTATCTGTGGTCCCCAGCCTTGGACTGGAAAAGCCATATACATTTGCTGCTCCTACATGTGAGAGCTACTAGGAAATGAAGCATGGTCTGGGAGAAAGGAGTCATTGGAGATTTGAGCTGTTAAAGTACCACTGTCTCTGCAATGTAGATACGTGTACTTTGTTGGCCAAATTTGAGCAGTCTTATTTAAAACTAGGAGAAAGCGTGCACCTGCCACAAAAACCTGACTATCTCATCCCCAGCCAAACATGAGTTTCCATGAAGCGTGGGGGTGCGAAGCCTTGTCAAAGGAAACGTTTTGACCATTTTGACACAAAGGCAAATCAATTTTTTTTCCTATGCTCCTTTTCAGAGACAATTGGGGTTTAAATTACTGTAAACAATTCAACTAGAAGCAGGCACTTGCTTGGAAGATCACAACCCAAAAGTTGAAAGTCATCAAGCAGTAATTAGTTGGAAATAGTATCTTAGAAGCCAAGCAATGCTAGTAGTAGGCTGTAGGCATAGCCCTATCTACAGCTGTTCTGAGCTGATTAAAAAAATCACTGAAACAATCACAAGGGTGTTTAATGGGTGGGTGGATTATCCTGGAAAAAGCTTGATCTAGTAGTTGTATGAAAAAATTGAATGGAATTGAAATGGGCTCTTGTCCCCTGTTGACTAAGAGTTTTGTGTCAGCACAGTATTTGCCAAAAGAACAGATAAGGAAACCAAAGCAGCAGTGAGGGCTGGTAGTACTTGGAAGCTAATGCTAAAATTTCTCTGACCTGAAGGAACTAGAAATGGTATTTTATGGGCTGTTCATCCAGTCTTCACGCTGTAGAAATCACAGCCCGTCTCAAAGGCTGGGTCCTCACTGAACCTGTCCCTCGCAGCCGTGGTCCGACCAGCGGCAGTGGGTCAGCTCCGGGGGGTCCTGCCGTTCCCCCGGCTCCGCTGCTCGTTACTCTGTAAGCAACACTGCAAGGGGAGCATAAAGGTTTATATACATACATGCATACATACATATATATATATATCCACACATGTGTGGATATATATATGGACACAAAAAGAAAAAAGAAAGCTAGAGCTTGATCAATTTATGATTATTTCTACTGGTTATTTAACTCTCAAAGAATGCAAACCTGCTACTCTGTTAAATTACATTAAAGTCTGCTTTTCTTCAGGCCTGGTTTTGCCTGGCAGCGGTCCCTCACGTAGGTAGGCCCCATGGGAGGAATGTGCTCACTACATGAACGTCTGGGAGAAGCAGCCAGCCACGCTGCTTGAGTATTGAGTCTTCAGTTTTCATTTTAAACCCTCATAAGTGGATGACATTTTCTGACAAACTTAAAACAAATGAGGAAAGAGGGTATGGTATACAGGCTGAGCTTTATCTCTGACCCAGCGGGCTCGCAGAAACTCTGCGTATAGCTCAGGTAAGAGCTTGGGGTAGAGTTTGGGATGTGGGGGGTGAGCACAGGAGCATCCCTCCAGCTGCTCGCCAGCTCACCCAGCCCTTCAAGAGCCTTCTGGCTTACTGTGCATAGTAACAAATGGAGGCAGTAAATAGCTTTTATCTGGACCTGATTCATGCACTATGCTCAGAAATGTGATGGCTCGGGGGAGGTTGGCACATCTGATTTGGAAGTATTTACTGCTTCAGTCCATGCCTCGCACATTTGTGGCTGGGCTACCCTAGGCCTCGTACAGCGGAGTTGTTCTCTGCTTCCAGTGCAGCGCAGGGATTCCAGGCCAATGTTTACCAGATGCTGGGTGAACAAAAGTTACCGTAAAAAACAAGTTCTACAGTGTTGGAGGAATTATTTTATGGGGCTGGGGAAATACCGTGGCTACCTCAGCATACCACTAGCAGGAGTTTTTAGTTCCAGCCAATAAGTAAACCTAAAGACAGAGAGTGCCTACGATGCAAATGGGGTACCGCCTGTGTTAGCAGCATTACTCTCCATTTCTGGGGTGAATTTACTGGGAGAAATTAGGACACTATAGCATCCCCCATAGCATCTGCTCCCAAACTATTGAGGCATGTGCCCAGATAAAGTGACTGGAAAGCAGCTGTGGGAATGGTCCACCTCTTTGGTGATCATCATTGCATGTCACGGTTACAACCAGGCTGGCCTCTGCAGCAATGGCAATTTCTAGTACCTTTGCTGTGCACTCTAGCGACCTCCTTCATCCTGCAAAATATGTCAAGGTTATTTTTTATACATGTGAGCTTCTCAGATCGTGCCACACTGTTGAAGAATTTTGAAAATAGAGCTGTAAGGCATTAGCTGTGCAGCTGTTCTAACAAAGTCTCCTGAACTTTGCCCATTTTAAAGAATTTTTACTCAGGAAAACACTGATGCTAATGGGAATTAAAAAACTGAAATCAGGAGAGTTTGTCTAAGTAAGGGCTAAGTTGGAAGGAAGAGCCAAAATTTGCAAGCAGAAATTTTGCTTGGCTACAGCACCATGTAATAGCATCATGTGGGGATGTGGCACCTGGAATCCTGTCCTAGGAGAAAAATACACAACGTTGGCCCTCCCAGCCAGGCCTGCAGAATTACTTTGATAGTGGAAGGCACCACAGAGCACACGGAGCATGGGAGAGCTGCCACTCAGCTCCAGCTTTGAGTTTTGGAAGTGGATTCACCTTAGGAATGTTTCCATGCTCGGGAGTTGATCACAAGATTTTGGTTTGGTACTGGCTGGAAAGATGAGGTAAATGTTTTTGAGGCGGCTCTGAAATTAGAAAACAAGACAAGGACGAAACTTCAAAAATGGAAGTTAATGGCTGTTTAAAGCTTCTCGCGTATCCATTTTCGGTCTTGTGTCTGTGAGTGAAGATTGCTGGTGCTGAAGGCTGTGGCAGGGTAGGAGCTCTTCTGGCGGTGCGGGCTGTACCGGATCACTGGGAGGGATTTTGCAGACAAGGCAAGCAGCCTTGATGGGGGAGTTGTAAATCTGCACCCTTCTCACATGCTAGCGTATAACCTGATGTTACCCTTTGTGGGACACTGCAGGTTGTGTGATGCAGACCTGTTACCTGCATGGGCCATGGGCTGGAGGTGGGGCTGTGGTCAGGGAGAGACATCCACCCCATGGCAGGCAGACAGCTGTGGTTTCTTTCCCCTTCCAGAAACTCAGGGGCCGCTTGCATCTGCCTGGCAGGAGGGTGAGCACTGTCTGATGTCCTTGCTCCCAAAGAAGAGTGTTGTGGGTGCCATGATGAGGAGCCCAGAGAAAGTCTTTTGCATCTCCTACCTTCCAGGGTATCTATACCTGGCACACAACCTGGGAAAAGATAAACTTGGGGAACGTCCTTGCTGGAACTGGCCAGGGAGAAAACTTACAGTGCCTGGCTGAGAGCTGCGTGGCGGCTGCCTCCTGATCCTTCAGGTTTTGGAACAACAAATTCACCTTCAAAATTTGAAAATTGAGAGTGTGTTTCAACCCAGGGTGTTTCAATGCCTCTATGGAAAATAATGTTACGCTCACAGTATTGATATGTTTGGAGCTCTGTGCAAAGAGTTAAGTTATTGTATATTTTAGTTTTCTAATTGACTCCATATCTCCTGGCAGCAGAATAGACATTGATCTGTTTTTTTCCTTTGCTTTATTTAGGAAAATACAGCACATAGTGTTTACTCTGCCTCCATACAGCATTACTTTGTAGGGTGAAAGTGAGGGCGAGACCACAGTGAAGAATTCCCTCATTGTCAATTTTAAAGGCTTCATAATAAATGGTAGGCTTTTTTGGATGGGAATCAGAAATGTTTTCATGACAGTGTTTTGCTTAACTTTTTGTATTCAGATGGGATTTTATAAACTCTTAAATTTGCTGGTTTGATCATTTAAACATCTCCTTCTGGGCACCAACTACTTGATCAAATTACTGGAGTGACACTGTACCTGACATCTATTAAGAAAAGATTTGAAAGATCAAATTGGTGAGTGTAAACTAAAATTTATCTTCAGTGGCAACAGGCATCATTCCCCCTGGCGATGGCATGCGGACTGCCTTTCAGTGAGAGAGGTTGAGGAACTGGCCCCGTAATTCTGCATGGTGAGAGGCAGAACTGTCTCTACCCTGGAGTTTTGACTGCAAAAGGACTACAGCGTTGAGTCCAACCTCCAAGGAAATGAAAAGGACTGGATGCCCAGAATGGACCTATTCCATATATACCAGCTGAACTGTCTACTGAAGCTGATTTGCATTGGGCCAGGCCAAAACCATTAATAAGTGGCACTTAGCTCCTTGTGACTTTCCCTTTTCAATTCAGTTTCTGTAATTGTGAAGCTGCATGCCTCCGGGATCCTTAGCAAGAGCTTACTGGTTTCTGTAAAGGAGTAATGTTTTGCGTTGCATATGCACTGCTAGCACAACAGTATTGAATAATATTTTTTCCATATTCCCCTAGGCTTGAGACAATATCGGTTCGTCGGTCTTTTCACAGCTACAGATTTGCCAGCAGTCATGCAATCCTTTTAAGGGTTACTCTTGGTTTCCTCTGAAAACTGTCCAGGCCCTTTGTTTGTTTTTCCTCTTGCCTTTTTTTTCTGTAGTGCTTTGTTCTTGGAGGTCTCCATGTCTATTGCAGCCTTCCCTGTGAACATTGTATTCAAACAACTTCTACAGTGTTGCTCATAAAATGTGCTTTGGCACAGGCCTGTCTCACTCTACTCGGTATCGCTGCTCAGTACTCGCCCGCTGAAGAATGTCCTGAGGAGTGAAAACTTTGAGTAGAGGAACCCCTTTGGAAGGCGTTTGTATTTTCCTCAACTGTAATAGCACAAAGCAAGAGAGTGTGATCTTTGTGATTGATGAGCAGCTGAGGTATTGATGCCTTTTTCTGTAAAGTCAGGCCTGAGTTCATGCGTCTCCTAGAATGACCACTTGTTGTAATGCATTTTTCTTTCACTTCTTCTTAAATGGCAAAACTTCCTTTGAAAAAGAAACCTTGTTACCCTTAATGCTATGCAAACCACCCACAGAGCCTCTTGGTGCAATCTGAGGGTTGCTGGGGTCCGTTTGTTTATTTTCACCAGGATCACTAACAGTCGCAGTACTATTTTGCTTGCGCTGCTGAAAGATGTCCTGGAGATCTGTTTTATCATCTTAGCACCATAAACTGCTTTCATTCTTTCAGTCCTCTTGCAGAATATCACATGAGTGGCAGGACGTGTCCTGCATAGGGGAATTTTTATTAGGCAGAACTTTACTCGGGAGGTTTAATGTATTCCCTGTGTTACTGATCGAGGAACGCTGTCGTGCTCCCACTTCTGTGGTGGACTGAGCTCATCGCCCATTTATTGCATTTAATTATTAGCTTGGACGACACATTTGTGAAGAACCTTTTTTGCTATTTCTCCGTGTGGGTGGTGGTTTGGAAGTTCTGCCTCACTGTTCCATTTTCATTGTAAACTGTGTGGACTGGTGCAGGCGAATCTTTAATTGTCAAAAAGCTTATTGGGTCCACTTTGGGGAACTTCCCCGATCACAGTGTGTTTGTGTCAACTTGTTGATCATCATCCTCCAAATTCTGATGGTTTTGTGGTGAAAGAATCCCATGGGGTTATCCAGCTAGTTCAGAACCAAATTATAGCTTTAATAATGCAAATGTTTAAGACTCTCTCCTCCCTCGTCCCCTTCCTCATGGCTGTGGGTTGGGGTTTTCCTCTCCTTCCTGAGAAGCTTTGGGGAAGAGGGTGGCCAGCAGTAATGCAAGTCCCCAAAGTTTGTATTGTTTATGCTTCCTTTGCTATTGGGTAGGATTCTTTGCTTTGCATCTTTTCCTCACCCCATGAAATATGTTTTTCTCTTCTCGGTGAACGAGAGTGTTTTCCCTTCCCTGGCATAGAAATAATATACCCAAACATGCTTCAGTACAGGAAATCCTATATCCAGCGCGGGGAGGAAAGGCCTTAATCAGTAAAAATTCCATTGTGTTTATATCAAACCTGACCCTCGGTGTCGTTTGGACAAAGCTTTTGAGTCAGGGCCCCAGGCACTGGTTGGTGCTGCCGGTTCACAGCCGTGTCACTACAAGTCCACCAGGCCCGTATACGCCAGATTGCTGCTCCATAAGTTATTCTTCATGGAGATTGCCTGGCCTTTCTGTGGGAGGGGCTGAGATAAGGGCCAAGGGAGCAGGGAGCTCCTCTTAATTGCAAGCTTTTCCCTTCTTTGGCGAATAGGTTAATCCCCCAGTCTTTCCTGAGTATGAAAGGCTTTCAGAAGAGAAAAGAGGAGAATTTAGGAGAATTTGCGATCTATTTCACAATCCTTATCCCTATTTTCTAGCCCGTGCTTGCAAGCTGGCTGCATCATGATCTTACAGTGATGGTCTGGCCGAGAGGGAAAGAGCCTGGTGAGATACTGGTCCTCTCAGTGGTCTCAAAGGGGTGACAAGTTTCTGCTGCCTGCCAAGAGGAAAGCTCCATGCTGTGGCCCAGAGCATTTAAATCAGGAGGAAAATTTCCAACCTGCCTGGCCCATTAGGGAAAGCTTTAAATAGAGGATTGACTCTCCGAAGAAAGAGCCCTGCACAAATAAACATTCCAGCAGCACCCTTCCTTCGGCTTTCAATGTGTTTTTTATCAGGCTTTGAATTAAACCACTGTCCAATTACTTGAAGGCATGATTTTCAGGAGTCATTCAAAATATAATTAATGGCAACTCAACGCATTCTCTGGGAGTGGAAGGAGAGAGTCTTGCTGCTTTATCTTAAAGAGGCAGCTCTGTGCAAGTGGCTCGTGGGCGTCGGAGCAGCACACGCGTAACAAGCTGCTGAGCAGAGCATCCCGGCTGGGCAGGGGGGCCAGCCTGGGCAGGGAGCCTGGGTCCCGTGTCCAGCCCCTCTGGATCTCTGTGAGATGGGAAAGGTGACCAAGGGACACGACCGAGGTGCAGAACGAGTGCTGGCTGCACGCTGTCTCCCAGCCTGATGCTTGGATTGGGTTTGGAGCAAATCCCTGTGGTGTCTGGGCAGTGAGCAGAGGCCTCTGCCTTCTTTTCCCCTCCTTTCTCCCCCCAGCACTCTTTCTTCAGACCAGCAGCTCCCCAGGGCTCCGCCCTGGCTGCAGGAAAAGCAGGCTCAGCCCAGCCCAGCACGCTGCTCTTCACTGTACTCCCCCCTTCCCTGACCGCTGCCTGTCCCTCTGCCTCTACCCTGCCATGGCTCCGGCTGAAATGGCCTCTGCAAGCACCTCACATCGCTGCTTTTCACTAGAGAGAAGGCTGGGACAGGTCTCGTTGGGATCATCCCATTGCTCACGCCAGGATCTGCCGGTAGCTTTTATTTGGGAGGCAGCTGTGTCCCTTTCCTGCACATTCGAGGCATTCCCACACATGGCATCCGAGGTCCCTGTTTTTTTGTTTAACATTTTCATCTTGTACATAACAAACGAAAATAAGTCATCTCAGCAGCACTTTCCTGAATGTTTAATTAAAGCTGTGCATTTATGACAGGAAATGAGAGCCAGTATTTGACCTCCAAAATGTTTATACAATTGATATATAGCTTTTTCTTACCTCATCTCGTGTTTGTGTATAAGATACTATGTCAGTACATTCCCAACACAATGCAACGCTTCGTTATATGATAGACATTTAAAATAACAAACTATTTTTTTAATAGTCAGGGGTATCTGCTGTAATTCTTGGACTGGGAAATGGGCTGGCCGGAATCTTTTAGATGCAGATGGCAATAGTTCAGGTACTAGTATTATTATTATTTTTTGCCAAATAACCAAATTAACATTGAGTAGTTTGGCTTGATGCTGAAATATTCACTTTTGGAAGTGAATTAGGTTTTTTTTTTCCCTTCCAAGTCCTGGCACTAGTTGCAAGGGCCTCAACATTGGAAGAAATAGATTTGGATGGTCTTCAAAGAACACTGCTGTGGTTCTGCCGTTTTTAACTTTTTACCTTGCTGTTCTTTCTCCCCACCTCTTCCCTGGGGAGCTGAAGGTAAATGATTGATACTCTGTCTCTCCTGCTCGCTTTCTTTTTTGAAATCTCTTTTGGCTAGACTTCTCCAATGTAGAAATATTTACCAAAAGGAAAATCGCAAGGGTGGGGGAATGGAGAGAAAAAAGGGAATTGAGAAATAAAACATAAACATTCAGCAGTCCAGGATGGTGACTTTGTTGGGGAAAGAGGCCGAGTTGTTTGTAGAACCTAATGAGATTTAGGATTAGATTTCCTGTATCAGTGGGCAGCCGCTGGGGAAAAGTAAATTCACTGCACTTAATGTACTTTGCAAGAGAGGCATTTATCTTACATTGTTTGCATATGGCTATACCTAAGGGGTCCCAGCCTTGGTAGGTGCCTGCCCCCAAAGAAATTCCAGTCTAAAACAGACAAAGAAGAAGAAAGACTGGTAAAGGAAATAGGAGCATGGAGAAAGGCCGACACTTGCCCAAACCTGCCTGTGAGGCAGTGGGAACCAGAGCTGAGATGGCCGTCCCAGTGAGCCCAGCGCTTGCCACGCTGCTTCTGCAAGGAAGGCAAAGAAAATGATGAGCAGCTCATTGAAGTGGCGTGAGGCCAAGTATGGCTAAATATGTTTGCTGGAAAGTGCTTATAGGTGGAGTGAAATGTTGGGGTGCAATTTCTATCTGTTTTGTGCTAACTCTTCCATCAGTCTAAAAGCCAATATTTCTCCTGGTTTACAGTTGTAGGAGTCCAATTTTATGTGCCAAAGAGACTGAATATAATGGGAAAGTTTTCAGTGCCTGTAAGGTGAATTTACAGGTGCAGAATTAAATTTTGCATTTTTTTTTTCTTACTTGACAGGTGTCCATTTTTCAGTGCAGATAAGTGTCCAGATTTCTAGCCGTTCTCCTAGAGCTTTCTTGTAAGGACCAAAACATTTGGGTCCAGGAGCTGACAGGACATCTCACCTAGTCTAGTTTTCACTTGAAATTGTCTTGTACCACATCCTGACTGGGGTAGATTCAGTTCCCAAGAAAAAAATCTTTTCCTAGTCAAAAGACTTTAATGCTTACATTTGCTGTGAGCTTTGGGTGAAAATGTTTGCATTGTTTCTTGGTTTTGTGGTTTGTATCAATTGTTAGGTTCAGAGAATCTGCTAGAAATTAATTAATAAGATAGAAGCTGGGTCTGTAAGAGAAGGATATTCATCCCCATGCAGTGGGCATGGCATTTTTAATTCTTCAGAGACTGTAGGTCTGGGGAACCACTAAAGGCTGTGACTTGTACTCTGGTCTACTCCCCCTCTGAACCCCAGCCAAGGCACTTCTGTGTGATGCTGCTGCTGAGACCCTGCCTTAGAGGAACTTGCCCAAGGACGCATGGGGGCTGCATCCACACAAACTTCTGCCTAACCTCAGGCCAGGTTGAGTTTCTCAGGAGATCCCCTGCAAGGCTGAGCAAGGACAACACCATACAGGATGAAGCTGTGAGTTTTAATTCTGCAAAACTAGGCTGCATTTTTTTCCATCCAGGCAGATGGCTTTGGAGGTTTACTTGAGGCAGCCTGGCCGAGGAGGCTGAGCACTGCTGCGGAAACCAGGTAGCTGTGAATTCTGGTTCCCTCACCAGCTCCTTGGAAGACTGTAGACAAATCACGAGTCACTCTGACTTGTTATTTTATAGTTATACCAGTATATGTATTTTTACCTTTTCTCCTTCTAAGCCACATATCACACTCTTGAGTCTTGGCGTCAGTGAAGGTTCTGTTTTTCACATCAATGCATGAAAAAAATCTTGCCAGATCAACTCTGGCAGCTGTCAGCTGCCTAAGGTGCAGGGAATTCTTCCTTTCAGGAGACCTGGCTCAGTGAAATGTCATCTCTGATGTTAAGGTAGATATGCGGAAGATCTGGTATAAGGGGGGCAGAACTTGTAAAGGGGACAGAACTTGTAAGACTGTGCTTATCCTTCATTGCCAGTTGAAGGTATGACCTCTTGCTCAGTGCACAGTTGATGTGTTTAGACCTCTGGCTGGGGAGGGAAGATGAGAGGGTGACTGATGTTTGATTCCTAGGGTGAAAGTTTCTTCCTCTCTGCTTCTGCCTGGGTCTTTTGGCCAGCCTCTATCAGAGGGAACTCCCATGCTCTCACTTGGAAGAATAAGTGGGGCCATGTCTCTTTTTTCCATATGCAAACAACTGGAGTCAGCTGGTTTGGAAAAGGAGCTACCCTGCATTGGCCAGTGAGCTAAGGAGGCATATAATCATCCTCCACCCAGGAGGCAGAAGGACCTCTGAGAGGAGGGGGGGGGTGCATCTAAGGCACAACTTCTAATGGACTAAAGGAATGATACCCCACACTTAACACAGGCCATGCTAAGAACATGCACGTATTTTAATCCTCAGCAAAGTGGTACCAGGCCATTGTAATTCCATTGTACTAAAAAGGTCCTCAGTGCCTTGTTTGGTTTTTTTAAGCTAACCTCTGTTTCCCTTTGTGATACAGATCCCTTTTCAAACAATCCTCCCCCCCGCCAAAATAAAGTTCTCCCTGAGACTTAATAACATTTTTTAATACATACACATAAAACAAATTTCCTTCCCCAACCATTCGTGTGGTTTTTCAAATCATTAAGGGAGTTTCCTCATTCTGTGATGTCAAGAGTCACCCAGATCAAAGCCTTTACTGATATTACAATTAAGCACTCTGCACCATTAAATTCACTTTCCACACTGTAATTTTTATAATAGGTCGGGAAGGAGCTTCATGGTTTGATTTCATTCCAGCCATGGCGCCAGATTCTGATTTGTCATTCACTCTTACACCATGGTTTGTGAAATACTGAACTTAACAAGGAGTCTGCATTAATATTGGACTGGCATCTGTCCAGCTGAATTGTGTTCAGTGGACTCGCATGCATACATATGAGATGACGGGGAAATGATATGTTATGGTCAAGAGAAAGTAACAGCTTCAAGATAAGAATGAGGTATTCTCTCTTGCTTCCCCCAAAGTACATTCCTGGATAAACCAAGGTTGTGCATTGCAGATTTAAGCAGTTGCTTCAGTTTTTCACCTTTGCATCAAAGGTATAACATAGGCAAACTCAACTTGAGGGAAGAGAAAGGCCAAACTGCAAACGGATCTTGCAGAAAAGGCAGAGAGGCAAAGGAAAGGGGGACATCTTTTTTCATTGGGTGTCAATGGGACAGTTTTCCATTCCCTTCCTTGCAGGTGTCTGGAGGAAATGCTAAGTGCTTTCAAATGGAAGGGTCACTGGACCACCTTAGATAAAAAAATAATGTAGGTGTTTGCTCTTCTTTCTACGTGGGGAGGAATTAAAAGGAAAAAGCATACATGTGTGCATGCATGTGCTCACCGTTCCCGTTGCCGTTAATGGGAATTGCATGAGTGCAAGCATCTGGATTCTGAGTTCATTGATGCTGTTGCAAACCTGCAGGGATGTGGAGTTTTGCTGACAATTAATACCAGCCTCCCTGAGAATCAGCATCCGGCCCTCCGAGAGGAGAATATAGTGCTGGAGAATTCGTAATCTGGAATGTTAGCCTGCATGACTTTCTCTGCATAGCACAATAACTAACACTGGGTGGGTGTTTCTTGAAAACTATTCAAGCAAATGTCAGAAAAACTGATCCAAAGAGAGCGTTTTCAGGCAAATATTTGGAGATACATAAGCTACACTTCTGCCTTGAGCCATAGAGATGGAGCGCTGCAGTCCTGCCAGCTCTGAGGCACTCGGGTGGGAGTCATGCTGTGTAATTTGTAACAGATGACGTTTATTACCTGAGTTTCTGTGGAGAGTCAGATTTGGGAGGAAAGGGGGGGAAATATTTGACCAAGTTGGGAGCCAGGGATAAAATTATACAAACTCATCCTAAACGTGCAGCACATGCCACCACCTAATCTGCTTAGCTGGGACAAGGACTTGGTTCTGTACCAACCAGATTTACTGTCTGAGCAATTTGGGTTATAGCTGCAAACTTTGTGCTGAGCTCTGAATCCTCCATGTATTTTTTTTTTTAAAGTGTTGTCTAATGTGTTTTTCCTGGAAGATCCCTCCACGAGCATCCCTATTCCAGACAGCTTTAAGGTCTGCTACTGAGTTGGGGTCATGACAGATGATAGCTGTGACAGAGCATCACTCCAGTACAGGTCATCTCTTTCCCCACCCTGGTCGTGACAGACCTGCCTCTGAGCAGCCAGGGGATACAAGGGCTGTGCTGGGATGCAGGTGTATCTGCAGTGACCGGAATTCATCGTACCAGCAGCATTGTTGCAAAGGGGATGGAACCATCATCTACCAGTTTTGCAGTTTGGGACTAGGATGTGGACTCAGGAGCCCTCATAATGAAAACACAGTGACACCCCCTAAAGTCTCAGACCATCTATGGGGAACCATCTATCTCCCCTTGTGGGCCAGGCCTGGCCTCTGCACACCTGGTCCATGAAACAAGGACCTGGGGGCTTGACTCAGAGCTGAGATTCATTTCCATGGTGGGCATGAATGGATCTATACACATCTACTTTGGCACTGGAAATCTGGTCCCTGCTCTGAAGGATTTTGAAGCCACTTCTGCTGCTAGGAGCTTCGGGGACTCCAATTCATAGAATCATAGAATGTTTTGGGTTGGAAGGGACTCAGAGTCCCGTCCAACCTGGTCTTGAATATTTCCAGGGCTGGAGCCTCCACCACCCCTCTGGGCAACCCTTTCCAGTGTTTCACCACCCTCGCTGTAAAGAATTTCTTCCTTATATCCTATAATTCATGATATTGCAAATAAAATCAGGTTTCTTTTCACACATCCTGAGTTCATAAACCAAAAAAGGAGATACAGCCGTACCTTAGATGAGTTACCTTTGGCAGGCATAACATGGATAATAGTCTTAATTCAGTTTTGGTGATACTCTTGAAGACTTAATAATCCAAGCCTAATTTAGTGTGAGCAGCTACTGAGCACAAGACCCAGCTTGTTGGTGGATCCAAGTCATGCTGACCGGCTGCATCTGGCGCGTAGGATCCGGGCGTGAGTAACAGCCACCGCTCTGCCCCGGGAGCGCTCAGCCTCCAGGTGCCGTGGTGGGGGGGGCGTGAGGCAAAGGGGCAAGAGAACGCCTCTCGTTCAGGACGCACAGGCCTGTACATGTGCCCACATTTACTGCTTTCCTTTACAGCCCTCTCTCTCTCTCTCTCTCTCTCTCCAAGCTCACCTCATTTGAGAGAAGAGAAAATGTTGGGCACCTACACAGCATCGTGAACTCCACGGTAAACCCGCAATACTGCTGAGACCCATCTCTTCGTGCAGCACTTTCTTAGGTGTTGCTCAGACAGGGCTTCGTGCCTCCTCCCTCATTTACCTTGTCCCTAAAGTGCAGGACTCCTCCAAGCACATGCTGGGGCTCTCCCCTATTTCTGGGCAAAGAGCAAGTCTTGAAAGCAAGAGCCCGGCAATAAATTTTCCCTCTAGTGTCCAAATTTCTGTTTGGCCAGAGGCCATATGCCAAGGTGTGGCATTGCTAGTTTTGCTCTTTGTCAACAGCAGAGTTTTTGCAAATGTTACTGAGAAATCCCAGCAAGTCCATTCCGAGATAATTTTCCTGGGGCAGAAAACAGAAGTGGTGTTTCCTTGAGCTGTCTAGGAAGAAGAGTCTTATGCTGGAATACCTCTGCATCAGGATTTGCTGCTGCTCTTTGCTTTTTCTTAGTGCTCATTTGGCATCTGGCTTAAATTAGAGGCGTCTCAGTTGCATGGTTTAACACAGCAAAGGGGGACTGGAGATGCAATAGGCACAGGACAGAGCCCGTCGCTAAGCCACCTCTGTACACCCGTTCCTGATCGCTCCCGGTGGGGCAGCCACCGGCCGGGATCAATCCTCACTGGTGCTTTGGGAGGTGGGGGTGATGTTGGAGGGAACCTGTCCCTGTTTCCCCTGCTGAGTTGCAGGCTGGGGTCTGAGAGTTTTGGACTGAGGTTCTGTGCCTCAGGAATCAGCTCAAGACGCTGAAGCAAGGCTGGTGCAGGCTGTTACATCTGTGCTACCTATCAGGAACTGTAATACATTGCAGGCTTGATAGCAACACACTAGCACTTCAAACAAAAGAGTCTTTTTTTCCTGTCCTTTAACAGAAATCCCCTGAAAACTGCAGAACTGCCTTCTATCTTTTTTTTCCCCCCAGCACATTCCTGCAAAAAGTAGGATGAAAATCCCTCTGTTTTAGGCAAAATATTTTGCAATTTTCCAATGACCTTGCCAGGAAGAAAATTATTACCCATATATCATGGGAAATGCCTGCTTTCTCACAAGGCTGTAATGTTAAACTATCACCAGTAAAAGATTGTGCTGGCTGCAAGTTTGGCAGGAACACGGAGATCTTCTGGTATGGTACATTACATGAACTATTGACTTGAGAATGCCAAAAACTTCACCCCCTTTTAAATGAGCTCCATTTTGCAGCTAAGTGTTAATATTGTCTTGCCTGAAAGTGTCCCTTTCCCTGGCTAGTTAATGGTATGTGTGTGCCAGGAGCTATTCATTATGGATGAAGAATGGTTTTGTGGTTAAAGTACTGGACTGTGTTGTGGGAGATCTGAGTTCAATCCCAGATTCTTCTTCAATTTCCCTGTGTGACTATGAGCAAGTCGTTTAATCTTTCAGTGCCTCAATTCTCTCTTGGTAAAATGGGAATAATCCTATTTCCTTTCTTCCACCCTTCATTTTTACAGTATTTGTTTTCACTGTTGCCTGCTCATCACATCTGTAGGACATAGAAAACAGGCCAGTAACAGGAGTGTTAAAGCATTATAAAAGCATGAATAATAATTTAGTGTTTCACTTAATTTTTCATATTCCGATTTTAAATGGAGGAAGATAGCGAAAGCTTGACGGCAGTGCTGTCTGTTTATATGCAATGACCTACTTGTCCCAGAAAGAAGTATGGCCAAGAAATTGAAACAAGATCTTGTGAAGTGCCATTGCAAATAAATCTGCTCAACTTCCCTTCTGTCAAGGCATCTCACGCTAGGGAAGGCCACTGGGAGTCATTAATTGTATAATGGATATACTTGATTCTCTAAAAGGGCTGTTTTCCCAAAGATTAAAGCAATTATGAGTGAAGTGGTTTAAAAAGAAAAAAAAAAAAAAACACAACACACCCTAAACCAAACAGTATGTATGATAATTGGGAATGGTTTAAGAAAACTTCAGCAGATGCTGTAAAAGTCACAGTTCTGCAGTTGCGGAAGAGGACGTTGTCAGTGTGACCCAAACACCCCCTTCCCCTCCTTCAGCCCAGCATAAAAGGGAAATGAAAGCTGCCATATGAATATACATATGGAAACATGCACTTGAGTATGTACGAATGAAAAGAAAAGCAAAAAAGGGGACTGATAATGAGGCTAGAAATTACTGGTATTTATGAGTAAAGATTGCTGATGATGAAAAGTAAGGAAAATCATTACAAGTTGTTGATGGGGGCGGTAGAACTGGCCACAGCAACACAGAAAGGCAGGAGAATTCCCTAATTAGCTGTTTCTACATTAAAAAAAAAAAAATTACATGATATTTTTAGAAGTTACAGGAGTACTGAAATGGTTTATATTCCTACACCCGAGATGTTGAACAGCAACTGCTACAGCGCCAGCACTTCTACCGGGAAGCTCTGCAAGGTTGGCTGGTGAGGTGCTGGAGCCAGCCTTGACAATTAAATAATCTCCAAGTATCGGGTGGGTCCCAGGCACGCAGGAGGTAACACAAATCTTGGGTCAGCATTTACAAAGGGTAAGTAGGATGAGATCAGCAGCAGCGCCCTATTTAGCTGGATATTAATTGATTATAAAATCATGTGAGCTTGTAAGTGACCTGTTCAGTAAATGTTATAAGACAGGAGCAAAATTAGTGTTAATCGACAGGGTTTTTAAGAAAGTAGATCTTGTCAAAGGAATTTGATACTGGTTTTCATGAGTTTGTTGAAAGTAATTTTTCCAAAATATGATTTCTGCAAGTTGTAAGATTTCATATAAAGCTATGTTTTGTTTATGAAATCTAAATTCTATAAACCCAAGGTAGTACTTATTAAATATGATAAAATCTGGTTAAGAGATATTTCTCAGACAAGTCCTTGAAAATGGAGAAACATTATCCAGTACTAAGGGTCTCTGGGAGAATGTCTCAAAAAGCTCCTGTTCCCTACCTGCATCTATTCGGTATCTTGATCTTGTCATACAGAAAAAAACGTTGGTAGCATCTGGTAGCGTTAACTGCTAAAGTTAGTGGTTAATAAAATAATAATTAAAATGGAACAGTCCCACGAGATGATAAATTTTAATCTCAGATGAGTTAAATAATGTAGGTCACATGTATTGAGCCTTTATTTCGGTAAACAGATCCGCGTGATTAACCAACCCTGTCAATAATTACCATCTGCACAGTTATTTGGGGGAGGTAACAGCTTGTGTGTGAACACCGGTGAATATACGGAGATTAGGTTTTCACCACTGATGCCGTAGAGACCTGTGCTGAAATACTGGTTTCATTTTTGATCAGTGATTACAAAAGAATTGACAAACTGATGTGAGTTCAGAAATGAGTTCTAAGAATAGTTTTTGTTCTGGAAAACCTATCTCAGAGTGAGCAATCAAGAAGGTTGAGGCTATTTAATTTCTCAGAGAGACTGTGTGACCTGACTCGGTGGATGGTAGGCACATCGTTTACTAGGAAGAAGAAGAAATGATCTGGAGACTAGAAACTGGATATATTCAGTCTAGCAGTATGGTGCTTTTTATTTGATTTTGTATTTCTTAATCCCTGAAGACAGGTAACCATTGAACATCTTACACAGAAAGGTTAAAATGCACTGCTTAAAGTTCAACTTCTAGCTTGACCAAAGTTCCTGTGCAGTTGCAGAGGTGGAGGTTGTGGTCTTAACTTACCAATTGCTTAAGGAAATTTTAATTTTTGCGTATGTGGGAGGTCACAGTAGATTATCACAGTGATTCCTTTTACCTTAAGATCTATGGATCAGCGTGGGGGCCTGTGTGCTGTGTCATTGTAAGTATTTATAGGCACCAAATGCTGTGGAAGAACAACAAAAATCCCCTGTGAACTTCCTCGATAGCCTCCATAGACTTGGCCGGAGGAGTTACCTTAGCAGGAGTCTGCCCTTCCCCAGCTGCAAGCTTCCCCCCGCAGCTCAGGTTGGGTGCCGCAGTCAAAATATGATGGGACTGTGAGGAAGATGCATTTTCTTGATTTCACCAGGAAACTTCAGAGGTGTCAGCATCAGCACTCTGAGCTGATTACAGAGTGTAATGCATTTGCCTGCCCAGCCTGGCTAGGAAGGTTAAACCACAGTATCATCTCTGCCATGGTGACCCTGCCAGGAGCGCTTAGAATCATAGAATCGTTTAGGTTGGAAAAGACCTTTAAGATCATCAAGTCCAACCGTTTCTTCCTTTCAGGCTCAATGCCTGGATTTATAACTTTGTTAAGGTCTGAAGAGGTGAGACTTTTAATTCCCATGCCATGATGCAAGAAGTCACACCTGGGCTCTAGTGACAGCCTGCGGAGTGCAAGCAAGGCT
Source organism: Gorsachius goisagi (assembly GCA_018403395.1). NCBI lineage: Eukaryota > Metazoa > Chordata > Aves > Pelecaniformes > Ardeidae > Gorsachius > Gorsachius goisagi. Next base: position 96,510 of record BOSO01004165.1, read on the forward strand.
TCTTCCTCGAGCCTGCTCTCCTTCAGGTGTCAGCCCAGCATCACCCACGTGCCGCCCTTCCCATCCCTTTGGGGCTGAAGCAGCCATCGGGCTCGGTGTGTTACTTCTTACTTTTTCTCACTCTCTCCACAACTGAAAGCTGATGGGTGTGGGGGGTCATACCCCTAGGTAAGTGGTGAAATGACTGCTCGTGCACCCCCTCTGCTCAGCAAGTCCCTTCAGACATCCAGCAGCGGTGATCCTCCCAGGGCTGAATGGAGGAGGCTGTCCTTCACTCATCGGCTCAGCAGCTGCGTCTCTCCTATTCGAGTGGCTCAAGGCTGACTGCTATTTAGGTGCTTGTAAGTAGAAGGATTACTTCACAACAGCTCTTCCAAGTGAAGAGTGACACAGGCAAGCAATTTTCAAGCAAAAGTATTTCAATCTAGGAACTTGACCAGCTCTTCTTTGCCCTTGTTCAGTCCCCAGAAATATCAGAGAATAAGGGAATTGTAACTTGTGAGCTTGCATGGTCTCCTTGCAAGTGTAATTGGTATTTTAATGAAGATCCTGACACCTGAAAGACTAAAATTGTAACTTGACAGACAGCACAGCTTCACAAGAAGTACCAGTTAAGCCTCAGTTAATAATAAAGCAGATCTAGTTCTTATCTGGAAAATGAATTTACATCAAAATAACATCATCATCTCAGTTCAAGGAAAAAATTTAGCTTGGAAGTGCAGTAACAGACAGTCCCCTGTGCTTACATGTGTTCACCTGGACAACAGTTTGATAGTTTGGTTTGCATGAGTAATTTCTTAATGTTCATTCATCTTAATTTCTTTTATTTAAGGATGTGGCTTCTGAGTCCCCTATCTTTAAATGGCAGGGCCCGGGTTCCTTAAATTCCTGCCATAACCAAGTGGATACTCCCTTTAGAAGTATAGCAGCATGAAATGCATTTCTCGAAAGCAAGATCCAGTCCCCTGATAGTGTAGGGAAATAAAACGACTCTTAACCTGAAGAACCTGTGCCTCTGCACGTGATCTTTTTAGAACTTTTTTGAAAGACAGCACAGAAGTTATAATTAGCTTTTGCAAAATGTTTTGAATGAGCAACGTCTTTCCTCCTGTCTGAATGCCTTTAGAGGCAAGGCAGCGAAATGGAGGAACTCATGTGATGGACCTGCAAAACAAATCTGAGCGTACATTTATAAAGGAACTCATTACAGCAGCTTGCAGTGATTTAACAACTCTTAAATTGTATTTAGATGGTTACTTTAGTCTGGTGTATTGCTGAAAAGGGTGGTTCCATCCTCCCAGCCTCTGCCTGCTGTTGCTGTTCATCCCTGTTCCTCTCTCCTGTGCTGACATTACCATTGTATCGGTTCAGTTGTTTTTCAGCTGGATCAGTTCCCTGATCTGGATCACAGCTCAGCCACAGAACTGTAGTTCTGGCACAGGGCAGACAACAAGAGCAAGCAATCACAGAGGAGGACACATTGCCAGCAGTGACTTATGCCAGGTTTAATGACCCCATAATTGCACCGTGGTGTTTTCTACAGCTCTTCTCCACCCCTTTGTAAAAATTGAAAATAGGATGGAAGTTAGAGAGCAAAAGGGTTGTCTGCAGAATTTAGCCTGGGTACTGTATTTACAAGACCCAGTGATAAATGATGTTTGATGCTTAGAGATAAGCACTAGCACGCTACGGCCAGGTAAGGGTTGGGGCAGCCCAAATCGTGCTAGAAGAATTTTGCTCTCTTTTGTACTTTTGTTCCTGCCTGTTGAATTTGAAAAAGCAATAATTGACATGAAATCTTTATCTTGAGGTCTTTTCATAACTGTCCAAGCCCTCTTCTCATAACCCTCCAAACCCTCTTCTCATAACCCTCCAAACCCTCTTCTCATAACCCTCCAAACCCTAGGCAGCAGGCAGCCAGCCTTTCGGTGGTGGCCAACTACCTGTCGCAGCAGAGCTGCCATCACCTCACTGTGCTGGCATCGGTTCCCGGTGTACCTTCTGCCATCTGAGGACTCCCAGAGTAGACTGCAGTCCTATTTTCATCTTTATGCAGAAGCCATCAAAAAAAGAAAATAGTTTAAGCTTTAAATTGTGCATCAGTTGATAATTCCTCAACCTTGGTTGGCTTCTTCCTTTTATCTTGCTTCCATATGCAGAGCATCCACATCTCAAAGAAAGATGCTGTGTGCTTGTGTGTGCAAAAGTTGTGTGTTTGCATTTGGGTGGATTTCATTTATTCTTGTATCAATTACAGCTGGGTGTGAACGTGTGCAAATGCATGCTCAGCAGTAGGCCTGTGCTTATTTTTTGTTACATACAAACATGAGCTACCTTAAAAGGCTATGGTTATTTTTCTGCAAAGTCAAGTGCTTGGATGTTCAGAAATGTCACAGTTAACCCGCAGCTGACCCCTTGGCACATGCATTGTGTTATCTGTCTTTAATGACAGGTTGCTAGGGGGGTTTATGCCTTTGTTTTAACCCTTTTCCTCTGAAGTTGTTGAACCATTTGGTTAGGAAAAAAAAAATCTGTACATAGCATGGAAAGCTTCAACAGAAACGGTTAAAGTTTGGCAAAGTTACAGGCAATAGTAGGAAGGGTTTCTTTTTGGCAAACTTGGACAATCTTGATAAAAAGAAGGGTTGCAACCTGTGCGTGAGCTAATAGCTCCTACACAATTGCTCCTACCCAACTAAAAGCAAGGTTGAGACCCCTATTTATTCAATATATTTGATTAACCAGAGAAAGGATTTGGCAGTACCATGATTTATGTAAAAAAATTATTGAAAGTACAACTAAATTTAAATTAAAAAGAACACTTCATCACCACGTTTAATATTTTTCTGTAGCCTAGTTTTGAAAACCATTAGTAGTAATAAACTTTCCTCCCATAAAAGTTCTGCCATTTTAATTTCCAATTAGAACTTGCAAAAGATATATATACATGGCAGTAAAAGTAAAGAAATGAAGTCTCAGACCATGCTGCAGCCTGACACAATGATGCCCCAATGCTCATAAATCAGTTTCTGTTTGTTGTGAACCTCTTAAATCCACACTGGTAAGAGGTGTAGAGGTATTTGTCTCCCATGAAAACATTCTCCCACACCCTTTGTAATTAAAAGTAATCTTAAATTTCATCTAGTTCCATGAGAAAGAGCTTTCATACAGTAATTTGAGTTGGACTCCAGAACGATGGAATGCGAGTTGAAAGCTTAATGAATTTACTCTATAAATCTTTTTCTCTGTTTTTCTTGTCAGTTATATCAGGGCATTACACATATTTTTTCCTTACATTGCTAGCTGGGGAATTTTTTTAAGAGAACCTCAGTGCATGTTTTTCTGTGGAACTGCGTCTGCTGAAGTTCATTTTATTAATACTGTAGCATGATTGCTGCTTTTTGGGATCAGAGTTGAATGCCATTCTTCTAATGAAACAAGACTGGGAAAGCTCCTCTTGGTTAAGTGATTTCATGAGTGTTGTTTTAGTTTATTGGCTCTGTAGCATGATAGCACAACAGAGCTTTGGTTACGCTTGCTGCCCTATTATTTATGCAGTGGGATTTACTGAACGCAGGCCTTCAGCGCTGCTCTTCCAGCTTCTAGAAAAAGCTTAAGAATGGAAATCTGCTAAGAAGAAGTCGCCGTATATTCTAATTTTTTTTGTAGTTCTACTGCTCCTGGAAATCATGATCTAAACTCCCTTGTGCTAATAGGTGAGAAAAGGTCTTCTGTTCCCGACAAAATGCACACCAAGCTACAAGCAGGGCTTCTGTACTGCTCAGACGTGCCACGGGCTTTCCTGTAAGGTCATCCTTATTGCTATTTCCAGTTGCCATCACGCGTGTTTCCTTCAAGGTGCACTGAAATGAGTATTAAACTGAATAAAGGAACAACGGGAGTGGTGACAGAACGGAGTGGGGAAGGGGAGCAGAGGGGTGAGGACAAGGAGAAGGTGGGAAAGACTGCCAAAGAAGTTTGGCAATTAGGACTTTCGCGTGACCTCACCATTCTCCCACGCAGAACAATTTTCTGAAACTAGACAGATTTATAAGGATTATGGGAAAGTTTATTTTGCGCTACCTACTGCATTTTGTTATATGTGTATATATAAACAGAACTGAGGTTTCCTTAAACACTTTTACTAACCGTAGTTCAGCAGTGTCCAGAAAGAGGAAAAAAAATCACTGAGGAATTGGTGGAAATACAAAAAAAAAAATGTTAAAAGAAAGGGAGATCAGCAGGGCAAGCTGAGTTACTGATTTGGAGGGGGAAGGAGGGAGCGCTCTTCCCTCTTACCCCAGCAGCGTTACAGGGAATGCATGAAAGTTCAGATCCTCTCCGTGGGAGAACAGGAAAGTGAATGAAGGAGAGAGCGGAGATTTTCTGTTACCAGAGCCTGTCCCTTTTCTGGCTGTATCTGCAGGCATGTGAAGTGAGGGTAAAAATCCACCATTCTGGTCTGGCAGCAGCATGAACCTTTTGTAGCAGCACAGGAACCTAATATTAGGTTAAAGAGAGAAGCTGAGGTTGAGCTTTCCATTAAATTCCTACACGCTGCTGGCTAAAGCAAATAGAAATGCTTCTTTTATGTTGCCAGCTTCCAGGATTAACTATGAGCGTTGCATTTTTTAATAAGAAAAAAATGATAGTAAATGTTCAAAAAGAAATGTCAAAACAGATAATCATAAAGGGCAATTGTGTGTTTAAACAGAGAGACTCCCTGTTTTGGGTCGGCCTTTTGTGCGAGTGCTCTTGCTCCTTTAGCTTCCTTGCTCTGAAGGAGATGCAGCATGGATTGACATCATTATTTTCTTCGTTCATCTTTCAGTATGGAAGACTGCAGTCTGTCACTTGTCAACGCTGTCTTTATTATTTTGGAGAAGCCCAAGGGAAAAAAAAAGTGCCTTGGGGTGTTTCCATATCGGTGGATGTTGCAGTGTGGTCTCTCTAGCCAAAAAATGTTGAAATATCACTGGTTTTTCTTACCGCTACTTTCCATATTTCATCTACAAGCAACCTGTCTTTCAGATGGTATGCAACCAGACAGCACATACTTTTCTTTCTTAGCAGCCACTGGCTGGGATGAGCTCTCTGTGCTGCAGATCCCGGCCGTGCCTCTGCCTGACTTCACGGGCTTAGTCCAGGACTTGCAGCGTTGGTGATGGCTTTTCTTCAGGTTTAGACTTCTGCAGAGTTGGCCTACACAAATAAAACAGTAGAAACCCCAGCACCTGTGCTAGGCAAGTACTAGAAAGTGGGCTTTTGGGAACAGACTTGCTTTGGCAGAAATTCTTCAAGATGTTTTTGCCATATCTAGTCGGTCAGTGTTAGCTGAATCTAGTTTTATGGTAGCCCAGATGGCTATCACTGGGAAAACTGCCATGTACTTTTCGTTTGTAGGCAGGAACTTTACCCTTTACCAAAGAACTGGTATTTTTGAACCTTCAGACCCACCCCAAATATATAAAAGTGGAATTGAGGTGAAACACAACCATTGAGATCAGCAGCCAAGAGAGCCGCTTCTCCGTGCAGAAGTGATGGTCACAAATACTCTGTTGCTTTTCCCAGGCGTTTCGCCCTGTCAAACTAACTTCTCCATTTTCATCTGAAAAGGGTGGCAAACTGCATCAATGTACTGGCCAGTCCATTTTGCAGATTACAGTACAGTCCACTTGGATGGCCAGCAGTTCAGTCTATCTGGGCATCCATAGAACACTTGAACAGCACTGAGTCCAAACCCAGCATTTAGGTTTCTTTGTGGAAAAAAAAAAAAAAAGAAAAAAGCAAATTGTGATGATTAATGTAGACGTCACATGGAAAGCAATGGGTATAAAGGCCTCTTCATTTTTGACAGGTGCATTGTGCATTCTGGGCTCCCAGCCAAGGCACATTGTCATCAAATGTTAATAAAATCTGCAAATAATATACAAAGTATTAAATTGTGCTTATTCTTAGAGTAATTTGAGATGTAAATTCATGAAGCCGTGCTATACATTAAGGTTCCTTAAAACGAAGAAAATCAGAAATATGAAGCAGATAAAAAGATTGTGACAACAAAGGGCATTCAGTGAGCCATCACCCTGGTTGAGGAGAACTAAGCGTTTAAAACCTCCCAGTGTTTTTGTTCAGATGTTGTTTTAATGTAAACAAATCCATAAGTAAAGGGAAGCAGGCTGGGATGAGAATATAAGAAATTTCCCTACAGCTGCACACTTGAAAATAATAATTTTTCCATCTTCTGCATGTGGCTGTGCCCTTACTCATAAGGACTAAGGCTGCAGGCGCCCACCCCCCGGCCATTTACATCCACACCTGAGAAAAGCACGTATATGATAACAAGAAGCTCAGTCTCCAGGCAGGAGGGCTTTTGCAGCTGCCCATTTTCTGCATTTGGCCACTCACCCTGCTACTGCCAAGATCCTTCCTAGCAGCTCCGGTGCAGCACTTTGGGATCCTCCTAATGCTCCTGATGGATATGAGATCCGTGGTGTCCTGAATGTGTCTGAGCAAGGGTATTCTGAAAGCTACTGAATCTTTTGGCTTTTGGTACACTTAGTAACAGGAGACACTTCTTCAATAAGTATTAAATATTCTTTAAATCTCCTTTAAGAAGTGTTAAATGCACTTAAGAAACATTCAAAATTAAACATAGTGGAAGAATGTGATGCCGAGTGTGAAGATGCTATAGAAGCAGCCTGCCTACCACAGGAGTCCTTGATACCTGATTCTCATAAACAGTTACTGGGCTAGGAAAATGCTTTGAATCCTCAATAGCAATGTCAGCACAAAGAGAGCACCTCCGAGCTGCTTGGTGCCCCATTTAGCCCCTTTAACTCTAGGGCTTCCCTTCCCATCCTGTTTATGGTGATCTGAAAGAGGTGAAGCTGTTCCCTGCCTGCAGGGTACTGGCTGGTCTCTACTGTGGACGGAGCTAATTTAGAAACGTGTCAAACGCAGCACCCATCTTGCGTTTTAGTCTACGGCAGGAGATCTTTGCCGAAAGGATGGATTCACAGGACGCAAAAAGCCAACTATCAAATGCGAATGGGGCAGCTCTGCGTTATCCATGTTAGGATGAAGAAGATGATGGTGCCTTGCAGCCATCCTGGGATGCTGATATGCTTCAATACCCTGGCTAGCAGGTTGCACAGATCTACCAACATGTGTGGCTTAGAGGTGTGGCCACAAATGTTAAGCCCCAAACACAGCTGCTTCCAAGGCAGGGAACATCCCAGCAGCATGTTTCTCAAGCTGGACCCACACGGCGTGGGATCCCCAGATCCCACAGGGGATGTCCCTGCCTGGATCCCAGAGGGAAAAGCAAGTCAGCAGAGCCTCACAGAAGTTACGACATCCTGCTGCTCCCATGTCTGGAGCGCTTGGCCTGCAGTCTGGGAGGTAGGAAGGGCTCATCGGTGTGAGCCTGGCCTCGCTTCACCAACGCCAGGCGGTCCCGCGGAGGCTTGGGAGGTGCAGAGTGTCAGAAGCAGCCCCATTCTGCACTTCTGAGACACCTTCCTCTTCCTCCTGCTGCTCACTGCAGTGCCAGGGGCTGGGCACACCTCTGCCCGCTGCAGCGGCTCCCCGGTGGTAAAGCTGTATTGGGATAGTTCTGTCCTCAGGCCTGGAAACACAGCAAGGAGCAGGAGCTGGCTAATAAAACGATGAAGCTTTGGGGATTGCCTTGCATTATGCAACGGAGGCAGCTTTCCGTACGCTTCCAGCACTTGCTGCTGCCTTCCACGGGGCTGTGCCCCCAGGAACATGCACCAACTGCCAAGGTCTGTGCTGCTCTTCCCAAACCTCCCAGAATAAGGATTTTCAATCATATTTTCTTTTCCTGGCAGAGTCCTTCCCAGTCCTTTGCTCTAAGCCTACCCAGAAGGGATTTTCTTTGAAATACTTTTCTGCTTTCCCACTCACACGAGTGGGAGGGATGGAGGGATGGACGGATGGATGGATGATACATACTATGGAAGAGCATAACTGTAAATGCAGATGAGAACAAAACTCTCACACTGAAGCTCTGCCGTGGGGCTGAGCTCTCTAATAAGTCATTTGTTTTCTCTAATGGGAGAGTGGAATTGTCCTGTTGATATCAAGTGGGGAAATAAAGAGGGGCTGGCAAAGACCTGAGCCCGGATCCTGCCTCTGCTGAGCTGCAGCCGTTGTCCACCCTTCCACCTCCCCTGCTCTGCTAGCATCTCCTGCCACTTTAAACACAGGGCAGCTCTCTCCCAGCCTTGTCTGTACTTCTCAAGAATGTAATTGCTTTACTGTCTATCCCCTTAGCAAAGCAGAAATATAGCAACCAAAACTCTTCCTCCTCAAGAATGTGCCTTGCCAATGGCCTTTGTCAGGGCCAGGTTGTTATCAGTATAATGCCTGATGTTTACTTTTCAGTGCCAGTAAATAAATCTCAGTCCTGCTTGACCCTTCGCTCTCCAGCCTCCCCCAAGTTGAAAACAAAAATGCTGTTCTGGATACAATCAACCAGTTTGGTTCAAGTCCTGCTTTTCAGGATCTGAGTCTGAAACTGGTGGTCTCTGAGTCTCTTAATGCCACTAAAGCTCAGATTTCAAAGATGTGTGCCTTGGAGCTTTTGGATTTGATTTAAAGATAAGCCACTCAAGCTATGTTGATCAAGGGAGTGTCTTTATGTGAATTTTCCTTTTCAAATAAATCCAGGCCAAGATTTATCGGATCCTTCTAAAGGCATGTGTTACTGGAAGACATTCCCGCCTGCTCCCAGCTCTTCTTTTTTTCTTCCTTTAAGGAAGGATCTGAACTGGCCCTTTCTCACAATATCAGAAGCTCTAAACTGGATTGCAGGCAGTTTATAAAACGATGGCATGCCCTCATATGCTGGGGGCTTTGTGTGATTTGTGAAGCCTCCGTGACCATTCCTCACTTTCCTACTTCTTTTTTTTCTTCGTTAAAATTTATGAGAGTCTTTCTACATCCAGCAAAGCAGCGAAAATAGCCAGGGAAGTGAGAAGTGCTGGTAATTAAGGGTTTCTCACCTACCAGCATAATGGGAATCAGTGGAGCTGGCTCAGCAAAATGCCACTAGCAATGCTGCTCCTCCACCTGCAGATATAAAGTTGTCACCTCTGAGCACCTCCAAGCCATCTCTAACTGAACTGGTTTGAGCAGCACCAGGGTTGAAGAATTTTGCAGGAATGATCTGATTGTGTCAAATGTTGCAGACTTTTTTTTTATTATTATTTTTCATTTTTTTGGGACATGCGCTGCTTACGCTTACCAGTTATTTTAACTCTTCTCCACAGATTTCTACAATGACAAATTCAGACCTTTCCAAATAGGAGCAGATTCTGTTATTTTGGTAGAAAAGGTGCTTAAATGTAAATGTTTTAGAGTTGTCTTCATATTTGTTTGTAAAAGAAACCCCAGGTATGGGTGGAATTGGAAGGAGCTCTGACTAACTGCTAGATCTCAAGGCAGAGATGCTGTTGCTGGGCTGTTGTCCTATGGATACGCCTGGATACGCCTGGATCCGTTTCCTTTTCTCATTATTCACCCTAGACTTTTTTCTTCTTTTTCCTTGTTTTTGTGCTTGGTTAGTTTTATGCTGCTGGTTTGCATTCCTTCTTATTTAAAACACTTCATAAATCCATGTAAGGGTAATTTCCTTTGCAGAGAATTCCAAGTGCTTTATATATTCGGTATATATTTAATAGTTACAAATTGGAAAAACAAAACACCACCTTATGCTTTTTTCCCTCATTTTGCATATTGACTGAAAGAACTGGTCCAAACCCCAGACACGAGCGTGGTTTGGGCTGAATTGTGGGGATTTTCGGGAGGGCGGCTGGTGTCCACACTGACGTCCTGTGGCTTCGCTGCAGAGCAGTGAGGTCCAGGTCTTCCCAGGCGGAGTCACGGGCGCTCCGTTACCCCTTTTCCAGCTGCACTGAATCACCAGCGTGGCTCTCCTGAGAGCTGTCCAGACATCCCTGATCTGCTGTGGGACGGCAGGGTGTATGAGACAAATCTTACTTTAAAAAAGAGCAAAAGCTGCAGCATCTGTCTGGGACAAAACAAGCCATCGAGGTGTCTTTTTCTTTACAAATACCCTCTGAAGCACAAAAGCAAGTACTGTTTCTCTCCCTATCCCATTATGTTTTCAGATGTTAAGCCTGGTAATTAAAACTGTCCTGTTTGGTTTTCATCCCTTCCTGCCTTTTGTGCTTGCTTCGGTTTAGCTCTGCCCCTATAGGAGTCCTGCCGAGAGGAATCCCACCCAAAATCATTCCGTTTGCATGGCTGTAGCTGATAAAAAAGAAAAAAAAAAAAAAAAGAAGAATTCTGAGTTAGCATTTTAAATATTTGAAAGGTGTGCAGCATCCTAAAGCCAGCTGGAGGTGTGGGGAGGGAGAAGCAGCATCTCCACTCCGGAGGGAAAAGCAAGAGGCCGGGGGCTGGGGGAGGCTGGGTGCATGTGAGCAACCTGGAGAGATCATGTAACCAGAGCCCGGGCCGTTTAGGTAGTTTAATGCAGCAGTTCTTTTCTGTAACTGCTAAAATGAGTCCAACACATGGCATGTGTGTACTCTGGGGTACCGACTACCTCTGTAAGAAAGCATGTTCCTTGCTAGATACTACAAAAACTGCGATTCCTGAGGGTCTATTAAAAAGAATAACGTGTTTCTGATCACCAGGGACATTTTGAATCCTTCCTGGCACTAACATACATGCGTGTATGTGTATATATATATATATATATATATATATATATTAGCATGTGGATTAGCATATCAGGACCATTGCTGGCCCTGTGTGCCCATCGGGTGGCAGTGACCTGGGTCGGTGCTGCTGCACAGGGGCTGCGTGGAGCCCCCCTGGGCACGTGCGATATGTTCTCTGCCTCTAACGTTTATTTTTGCCATTCTTCCCCGCTCCCTCACTTGGTTATGAGGGGGTGAGATTTGGTGGTTAGTGACAGCCTGTGCAGCACCTTTCTGCACGTCTTGTTGACATTTGCATACGGAGGACATAGAATAAGATGAATGCTTTTGCACTGACGTAACCTGTCATCGCTGGTGCTTCCAGCAGGCACGCCGGGGAGGAGCAGACCTCTCCTGATGCTCCATCCCTGCTTGAGCGGAGCACGGTTCTCTCCCAGGCACCTTGCACTGGTAACTGCTGACTGCTTACCAACCAGTGCTCCTGTACCTTCAGAAGTCAGCAAGGGGTGTTTTGTCTTCTCCAAGCATTCCTGCTGGCCCTTAGCCAGCACGCTGGGTCCTGCTTCAAAATGAGTGTTGTTACGTCGGCACCCTCTGCGCAGTCATCTGGGTTATTCCTGATGCCAAGCCTGCGTATCCCAAGAGCAGGATTCCCAATTCAGTGACCAGGACCTGTCCTCTGGGCTCATGCAGAGAAGTAAATGGAGGTCAGCTCTCATCAACTGTGATGACAAGTTGCCACTCTGTGTTTCAAGAACTGGGCCCCTCACTCCAAGAAGGGCATTGAGGGGCTGGAGCATGTCCAGAGAAGGGAGACGAAGCTGGGGAGGGGTCTGGAGCCCCAGGCTGCTGGGGAGCGGCTGGGGGAGCTGGGGGTGTTCAGCCTGGAGCAGAGGAGGCTGAGGGGAGCCCTCATCGCTCCCTACAACTGCCTGAGAGGAGGGGGGAGCTGGGGGGGTCGGGCTCTGCTCCCAGGGAACGGGCGATGGGACGAGGGGAAAAGGTCTGAAGTTGCGCCAGGGCAGGTTTAGGTTGGACATTGGGAAAAATCCCTTCACTGAAAAGATTGTCAGGCACTGGAAGGGGTTGCCTAGGGAAGCAGTCGAGTCCCCACCTCTGGGGGGATTTAACAGACGTGTAGATGTGGTGCTTAGGGACAGGGTTTAGTGGTGGACTTGGCCGTGCTAGGTTAACGGTTGGACGTGATGATCTTTAAGGTCTTTTCCAAGCTAAATGATTCTATGATTCTATGAATTTGCAATTGTTCTTTAATCTTGTGGATCTGAGTGGAGATTTCCCCTACCTTGTGCAGGTGGAGCTGAAAGCTGCCTGCTCCTTTCGGCAGGATTGCACACCCCCGGCAGCCTCCCACGGGGCCAGGAAAGGTGGTGAAACGCAAACAGTTCTATCGCATCAAGACAAGCTGCTCTCTGGAACGGCGAAAGCATTTGGCAGGCGGGAGAGGCACCCTTGCTTGGGTCTCTGCAAGGTCTGAACGGGGGAAAGGAAGAAGTTGGCACATTTCAGGAATCCCCGAGCGGGAGAGGGCAGAAAGAGCCAGGAGACTGGGAGGAAAGAGCGTGGATTTGATCAATCTGTGTGTTGCTGGTGGGGGTGGGGATGTTCATGCGTTCCTCTCATTTACCAGCTGACAGATCTCTGGGAGGAAAGGCGGCTGCTCCTGGAAATTATTAATGGCTTAGAAAGAGGTGCTGGACTGCCTCGTCATGAGGCAATTAAAGGCGAGAAGGGAGCGTGGCTGCAGCGTCTCTCCGGGCCCGGCTGTAATGAGTGATCTGTCCACATTAGGTGTTGGTGTGCCTCTAATGAACTTGAACAGGTTTCTTCATTTATCCCTCACGTTAATCATATTACATCAATTTAATGCCAGACTGGTGGGGGCCAGGGGTGTGGAAGGAGAGGTCAGGCATTTTCATTTCCTAGCAGAATAATCATGGCCCTTCTCAGTGGCAAAATTCCTGCGGCGGGCTGTCAGCTTGAGGATCTAGAGGCGGAGTGAGGAGGAAGAGGGGAGAAGCACTGATTAACCGGAGCACCCCGAGCGTTGTCTGCTGGCGCCTTGCTGATAGGCGTCTGCCTCGGGAGATGGAAGCTCGAGCTCTGCGTGAAGGCTGTGCCTGTGCCCATCGGTGGGGAGGGGAGGCAGGGGCTGAGCTTAGGGGAGGGGAGCAGGAGGCTGGGGAAGGTCAGTCAGTCCCTCTTAGTGCCCTGCTGCCTGTGTCGTGTGGCATAGGAATGACCCGAGGGCCCAATACCCGATTCCTGCCCACAGCTGGTTTCTCTGCACGCTCTCAGATGAGCTGGACCCGTCGGTGCTTTTGCTAGTGCTGCGTGATGGATGAGAGCGTGCCCCTCTCAGTTGTTGCCTGAGCTGCTCAGGTGCCCATCGGTATGATGTGGTGCGGTGAATAGCGCTGCCATCCATCTCCCGTGGAGCGGGTGCTCTCCGCATGGCTGCAGGCACCCGAGATCGCTCCGTCCATGAGATGTAGCTTCCGATCCCTCGGGGGGGCAATTGCACAGAGGCTGCATGCTGGCAGAGCTGACAGATGGGTGAAAGCGGAGCGAGCAGGGTGATGACGGGGAGCTGGGAATGCTAGCAGCCAGCTTATTAATGGCTCTGTATCCAGTTCAGTGAGTAACATAGGTCAGCTGCTGAGGAGGGAGGATGGGACGAAGAAATAGATGCCCTGGCGGGGCCCAAGAATCACAGTGTGAGAAAGATGTACAGCCAGTTTCCAAGCAGAGGGTCTGAAGTGTGAATCAAGAGCTTCTTCAGCAGTTTTGTAAGCAAAGGTAACCTGCGGCACTGAGCTGGGCTTAGCTCAGGGGTGGTGGTGGGAAGGAGGCAAGAAGCAGCTGGGTCTTCTGCTCCTTCTGTATAGAATTTGTATTCGGCCGTTTAAATGCCGGGTGATGCACGCTGGAGAGGGGAGAAGCGCTCCTGCACCGAAGTGAACTCAACATGGGTAAAAGAAGTCTGGTTCCAGAGGCTGAGGCAGGTGATTTTTCCACAGGCCAAGCACCCAGAGGCTCTCAGTGCTTCCTCCCAGGTGCCCTTGGACCTGGCTAGCCATCTGCAGGGGGAATTTGCAGCAATGTCTGTTCCTAGACCTTTTTGTTGTGACTAACAGAGGGAATAAAGCTACTTTTTTAACAAGGATGCCCTGAACCAGAGAGTCTACCCCCGTTTTCAGTTCCATATAACCATGGAGGGTTGGAGGTAGGCATACACAGGCACTGTTTCTCAGTGGAACCAGCCCTTCTCCGGTCTCAGCTTCGTGACTGACTCCTCCTTTCTCATGTCTGTTCACTAGGCCCATTTCTTCTTACTGTGCTCTTCTGTCCATCTTCATCTCCTAGCTTTCCTGTCTCTTGGAGCAGGGCAGACAGTTAGGTATCTTCATGATGGATGCTTGGGTGCTGCACCAGTGGTGCTCCATAAATACAAGGTAGCAGCAAATCCTGGGCTTTAGCAGTAAAACCCTGCTAGGGACGTCTGAGGTGATGTCCCTGACTCTCTGTGTCCTGGCCTTCTTGGCCTCTAGCAGGTCCCTCTTGAGATGAAATGCATCCTTTTCTGGGCCTAGCGTGCAAGGGGACATGGCTTTTGGAGAAATATGGTAAATTTACCCTTTAGCATGCTTATGACTGTCCTCCTGAGTGGTGGGATGGGGTACTTGGCCCTTCGCATACGCTTGTGCCCTGCACGTACGCTTGCGTGCTGCTCTTTATGTTTTCACTCACATAGTAAAAATACTTCGCAGGTAAAGCCAAAGCCAAGCAGGCATCGGATGACAGCTCAGATGCAAGCAGCAAGGACTATGATGAGGATGATGATGAAGAAGAAGGAAAGTATGAAATCGAGGAGGATGAGGAAGAATTGGAAGACGACAGTGACTCAGATGGTAAGGAGTGCAGTTGGGCAAAGGGAAGGGGATTATTGACAGCGCTGGTAACTGAAGGCTCCTTTGCGTTCTGGGAGCTCCCCAACGAAGGAACCGTCTCCTCTTTTCTTGCTGAGCTGCAGGGTGTCAGGAGGGACCTTTACAGACACAGGCAGACAGACACACACCCCTGAACAGGGAGACATGGCAGTTTTGAGTTTATACTGAAGAGAGAACGAAAGGGTTAAGCTCTTTGCAGGCCTTGCTCTAACAAGCCACCAGTCCCTTTCATCTGTTTTCAGGGGCCTCCTGCAGAGAGGCTCAAACAAACTCTTGAAGTACAGCCCACCCCAACAAGGTACAGAAACCTGGCTTCAAGACTCTCTGTAGGTTACACATGCTGGGGGGTGTGCAGGGTGCACTTCACTTTTCATCTGAGCGGTGCCTGGGGTGCGGGGTGCTGCGCAGGGGTAACCCTTTAGCTGCTGCTTCTCAGCAGCTCCTCCCAGGATAGGACTGGTAGGAGATCTCATCCAAGTCCTGCATTTGTCTGGGGTTTCTGCACTGAAACAGTGGTAGCCAGAGCGTGTACAGACCCTGCTAGAACCCCTGGCTTCGCTCCGTGCTTGGGCCTGAGTGCCAGTTAGCTGCTGCCCAGAGGCAGAACCGGTAAGAGTGGTGGGTGTCAGCGTGAGAGGCTATCAGTTCAGCATGCTCCTAGCAGGGCAGAAGAACACCTGGCTAAATGGCTACTGAGAAAGCTGCCAGCTGTGTCACCAGGGCTGTGCTAGCGCCAAGTCAGGCTTTGCTGCAGCTGAGGAGAGAGTTTCTTCCCCTTCCATCCCTTGCACAGAGCTACAGCCAGCTAGAGAGCCTGCTCAGCACCCCAGCAGAGCGCAGCTTCGGCTCAGCCTTGCCGCTCTCTGCCAAGCCACTCTGCGAACTTAGCAGACGGAAGCTGGGCCTGCCAGGGGCTCTGGCTGCTGCAGTCTTCCTTGGCTGGTTTTTGTGTGCCACTTGCTTAGGCCTTTGTATTAAGAGTGCCAAGCCTCTGCTCCTCAGCATGCCACTGGGTGTGATGTGTGGTTGTGGGGAACAACCACAAAAGCTCCTGTGTGCAGGCTTTCTTTACTAGTTTGGGGAACAGGGCGAGCAGGAGGGGGGGAAAGAGGCCAAGTGAGAGCAAAATCTGACTGATTTAGCATGGCAGATGGCTGGGGCTTGGCATGCGCACCCAAACCTCGGCGCCGAGAATAGATGGGTATTTGATGCATGTTCTGACAATGCTGTAAAGGATAAAGACGGAGAGTTTTCCCTCTCTGCCTACTGGGGTACTCAGGCAAGCTGAAGGGAAAGCACTTGTCCTTGGTGTCTGGGGGAGCAGGAACACCGATCCTCCCTTCCTTCACCCCTAGTGGCAGCTTCCTTCGTTTTGGGCTGTAGAAGCATGGCATAGAGCCAGCAGAATCTGTCAGTGCGGGGTAGTGGCAGTGACATCGGGCAGGCAGGCGGATCTGCCCCTCCCAAGTCTTAAGCTCTGTGTGCTGAGAGTTTCTGTTGTACTTGTTACCAAAACACACATCCAGGCAGCCTGGTGGGCAATGGAACAGCGAGGAGCTCATGTCTGTGACAGCTTCCCACCCTCCTGCACATGCTCTCACAGAATCACAGAATCACAAGGATTGGAAGGGACCTCAGGAGATCATCTAGTCCAACCCCCCAAAGAGCCCTGGAGGGGCTCTTCTGTCCTCCTGATGCTCTGGTGTCACGAGGGTGGTTTTGAAAGATGTGACCTGCAGTGAGCATCCAGCCCCCGAGCTGGGCAGCCAGAGGGAGCTTCTCATCCTTTTTTGCCAAGTGGGCTGAAGCAGCAGAGCCTGCAGCCGATCCAGGGAGTGCTGAGGAGGGGGGAGAGGCAGCCATGTCCCACAGCCGCTGCTGCCCTCCACAACCTGAGAGGCTGTGGGTATATAACCGGAGGTAGGAATTGGTGCTGAGCAGATGCTTTGCTGGTACAGCCTAAGCCAGATGGTCTGCAGGGTCCCCTTTGGAAGCATGGTGTAGGAAGCTCAAGCCACACTTCTGGAACGAGAGGGAAGGGCACTGGGAATGGGGACAGGTATAGTCCTGCACAGCCCCTAGAAACCAGTTCTCACTTGTGCTTCCCCGCTATTGGGATAGCATTTCAAAAAAGGAGGGAGCCTGGGGCTAGTTTTGTGTTTGGGAGGCTTGGTGTTACCTGTGACAGCTCCTTTCTGACAGCTCTTAATGCCCAGCCTGACATCTCTAGCGAGGAAGACTGACCTGAGCTGCGGGCTGAAGGTTTGGAGGCACTGCATGTCTCGTTCCCCTTAGTTCTTACTTTGCCTTTCTGCCTCAGGCACACGTTAGTTAGTTGGGTCTCCTCTCCTATTGCCCCAAGTGCTTCAGAGCCGGTGCTGTGCCGAGCACCCTGCAGCACTCTCCTACCGCTATCTGGGAGCTGCAGTGGCGCCAATAAATTAATGAGTGTCTGGGATTAATTAGCAATGAGTTGCCTCGACTCGCCTTGCTCTCACTCCCAGTAAAGCAGGATTTACACCTCTCACTCTTTCCACCCACAGATGAAGGCAAGGAACCTGCTCGGGTTTCCCAAGGGTCACAGAAGCAGAGGAGCTGCACTCGTGGGATGTCACGAGCTGACCTGGAACAGCTAGCCCAAGGGGAAGAGGACATTGTGGAGGACTTGGCTTTCTCTGATGATGACTGAGAGCCCTCGCAGCCACCCCCTTCAAGCTTACTCCATGCAGAGCTGCTGTGTACTGGATCGTGCAGCCTTCAGCACCTGTAGCTGGTGCTCCCAGAGGCGGTAGGGGCTGGGGAGTGTGGAGGGCGGGCACCAGCCCCAGGTGCCACCAAGGACTTCCTCAGTGACACAGCAGAGTCGCTACTTGGACTTTCAAGCTTTTTCTACCAGTTCTGTTTTTTTGGTAACAGTAAAATTGTGGTCACGTCAAGGCCAGTAAAACTGCTCAGCATAGGTAATAAAAAGCCCTCATTAAAATCTGCTGCTTTAAATAGCATAGGGTTCAGTTTATGCTGGAGCATAAGTGAGTGGACCAAGGGAAGGACAAGTTCTTTTGTCTGAGAGTCCTCCTGTCTTTTCAGCCACCCCATATTTTGTTCTGGGGCCTCACCTAACCCTCCCTTTTGCCAAGAAATTGGTAAGGATTGCACAGTGCTTCAGTGCTGTGTATTGTCACTGCAAATGGAAGCCTTTATCAATCAGAAGCAGCTCAGTGCAATCAAGCTGGCTGTAAGTACGCTGAAGAAGTTACCTTTAAGTAAGTGCCTTAGGATATGGGGCAAGGAGGTGGAGACGGGAGGTTGTGCAGGCAGGAAGGTGTAAGAAGAGGCAAAAACTAATGATGTAGGACACATGCTTCCATTTTGGTGATGGCTGTGGGATTTGCATGGGATACATCTGCTTAGCAAAAACAAGGGAGAAGTCCGAGCCCGTGCTTTGTAACAGCCATAGTGACACCATTCCTAGCTGGTGGTGAACACCAGTTTGTTCTGTAGTGACGACTGCAGGCTGCCTTGGGCACCCAGCCTTTCTTCATTACCCTCAGAACCAACCACTGCATTACCTGGGCAGCTTCTAGATGCAGCTCATGACGTGTCTGCCTGTAGAAGTGGTGCTTGTGGGAGGACATTGTGTAGCTCAGGGTGGGTAAGGGCAATTTGTGATCTGCTGGGGAAATATAAATGGCTTGAGCCCACTGTTAAGTTTGCAGGACTGGCAGCTAGGAAACACATTTCTTTGGAAAATAAACTGGAAATGGAGGGTATTTGCTGAGAGAGAGGTAGGAAAAGTTAAGTATTCTTAGGGCTTATCTGACAGATTCACTCCTGAAAATTAACTGTGCCTTTCAAGAGCATTGTTGTTTGTTAATGTAGATTTTTGGAAAAGAAGATAGAGGGCCAGGACTAAATATAAATATGATCTTTGTTCTTCTCCACCACCAGAGTGAGGTCAGTAGCAACCTGTCAGCGCTGGGGTGGCCAAGCTGCCTGCACAGGCGTGTTCATCTCCGCCTTCTGCGCTGCCTACACGTTCCCCTCCAGGCAGCCTTACTCCTGCACACCACAAGAGGACAAGATGCTTTTTAAAAAAGACATTTTAAAAGAACAACCCTCTTCCTTTTTTTTGTTTAAGTTCTATTTTCATGGCGTCAGAAGAACCGCAGCTCAGAAACACTGCCTTATTGCAGCTAAAACCCCATGTACTGTGGCCTGGCTAGTGGTCTCCCTCTCGCCCACATGTGTAAGCGATAACAACTCAGTGTATGTAAAGAGGTAATTATGCTCTTCCTGTCCCACACTGAGTGCTGCTCCTTCCCTGCTTCCAGACATCGTTACCGCACAGGTAATTACTGCCGTAGTATGGGCTTGTGGGGTGTTTGCTTCATTCAGAGTTTCTTACGTCTTTTTTGGAGCTTGGCAACAGGAATAGGGCTAGAGAGGGTTTCTTTTTTCCAACTGTGGTTACTGTAATTACTGGACCTGCCCTTCCTAGCCATGCATGCAGATACTCTTCATCCCGTAAGGGGGAGGAAGTAACCTCAGAAATTAGTAATTAAGTTTTACTATTATCATCATCATCATTATTGTCATTATTATCATTTATAGCCCACTCTGAGGGGGTGAAAGCACCTGCTGCTTCATTAGGGGGTTCAGGAGTGCTCAGGACTGAGGTTCCCTACTGCTGGTAAAGCCCGTGTCTTCAGCAGATTATGTATGGGAGCCTGGGATATGACTGCAAAGATGAAAACTGTAAGGCTCTACCTGTAAGAAAAAGGTTTTAACTCACCTTTTCTTCCACAAGAGAAAGGAGTTGCTTTTTCTCCTTTCTCTAACTTAGCTGGGCAAGGTGCTGCCTGCCTTCAGCAGCTGTGAGCTAACCCTCAGACTGGCTTTTAGGCCAGGACTGCAGCAGCTCCCACACACCACGAGTTACCAACACCAGTGGTGAGGCTCACAGCCCCAGTGTACTCACAGTGAAGGAAAGGAGACTTCTTGGGTAAAGCAACCACTTGCAAGGAGCTCAGGAAGCCAGGTACCATTTGTAAATTAAGTGTTTTTCTTTTTTATTTAAATTGATTGCTGGAAAGCATTTTTATCGTGATGTGATGGATAATGACTTTTTTTTTTTTTACAATATAAAGAAGCTAATGTACCACCAAGCTAGTTTGTAAGAAAAACGGTAGCACGTGCAACGTTTAAACAAAAAAAAAAAGGGAGGGGGGAGAGAGAGAAAAGTACCACATGTGATTGTTGTTCACAACTGTACAAGTCACAGGAGGTCACCCCCAGGAGTTACCATCTCATTCACAGTAGTAAAAACTCTACCCATAGTTTTTAGCCTGAATCCCCCAGCATCCCTCCCCCTCCTCTGGGAACGCACAGGTATCTGTCTCATGGTCCACAGCAGGCCAGAATGTGCAACTACATCCACCTCTGTAACAAGGCTTTAAAATTAACAAAACCAACCCTACAAACAAAAAAAAACCCCACCCCAAATGTATAAATGAGTCTGTTGTACACGTAAAGGAAGGAGGGGGCCACGCTGGAGTGAGGCCTGTGACCCTTCATCCCACCAAAGCACATACCCTTTTCTTCTTCTCTTTAAAACAAAACATCTAATGGGGGGAAAAACAAACAAACAAACAAAAAACCTCTGCAGGGCTGGAGCACAGGCAGAGTCCGTTCTCTGGGTGTGCTGAAAGGGACAATGTGCCAGGGAAGAGGGCAGCCCCCAGCCTGCGGGACAGCACTGAGCCGCCTGTGCCGTACCATCCACACTGAAGTAAACATGGACCGGAACTTGCCTTTTTTTTTTTTTTCTTTTTTTTTTTTTTTCTTTTTGTCTGTCTTTGGTATTGTTTTAAAAGTTGCTAGAGATGCATAGACACCTGAATGAGGAACTGAGTACGGTTTCCAGGGAGGAGGAGATATTTGGGAAGGTGGTTGGTTTCATTTTTGAGGGGGTTTTTTTGCTCAGGGGTGCTGAGTACCATTGGGAGGAGGAGTGCCTGTTCCCCTTCCCTGCTTGCAGTCACACCCAGAAGTTCCTGAGAGCCGTGTTTCTTTGAAGACAAAGAGCGTTCGTTCCCTGTCCACGGCTCTCCATCTCCGACTGGTGAGCAAGAAGGGGTGTGAAAGGGAATGGGAAGGCTGCTGACATCCTCCAGAATCATTTTCTTTCTCTTCGCTTGCGTTGTCTCAGTACATCTTTGGATAGTTTTCTTTCCTTCCCTTTTTACAGTTTTTAAAACTTCTGTGGTTGGGTTGTTTTTTTTTTTTTTAAACAAAAAGCAAATGCATCCAAAAAAATTAAAAACCTCCCTTCCTCACTCCTATGTCTCACACTGCCGAGGGAGGCTCTCCTGGTCTCTCAAAATGCTTTACCTTCAGTTTGTTCAACTGAATCTCAGTTCCAGAAGCAGTCAAGAGCTGTCCTGCAGTTAAGATGGAGGTTTCGTGGTGTCGTTGATCCCAGCAATGATGGAGGGGTTTCCGTTTTCCTGCTTTGGTGAGATGCGGCTGGCGGAGGGGAGGCCACTGCTGAAAGGGGAGGCCACGCTGCCTGTGGAGGACGGCCGGAGGTCAGCCGGGGGCAGGTCCCGCTCTGGTGGCCGTAAACCAGGAGGTTGCAGAGGGAAAGCCATGGGGAAGCCTGCCATGTACAGAACTCTCCCCACTCTCTTGGCGACCTATTGAAAAAAAAAGAAAAATTTTAAATAAATGCAGGGGGAGGCAAAAAGGGATGAGAATGTGCACAAACTGTCCTCAGAAATCCACAGAAGCTGCATTTTTCGTGCAGCAAGCCCAGGTTCTATACTCCAAAGTGAACTGCAGATAGCAGAGCTACCATTCCCCATCCACCAAAGCAACCATAACCCCGTGGTGACCTACCAGAGAATTGCGAGGGAAGCTTTCCTCCTCTCTCCTTTAGGAAAAGGAGACTCTGTCCTACAGGAGTGCTCCCTAGCTCTGATACACTGGGCACTTAGGTGCATGGCACTAAGTAGGGCCAAGCTGCAAGGTCTGCCCCAGGTCATGCCTCAGACTAAAGAGGTGCTGGGACTTGCAGTGCAGGCCCTTTTCCCGTGACGTGTTCTGCGTGTGTCTCTGTTGGCCAGAATGAGACTGAAGGCCTTGCTGAGGTGCAGGCTGGAAGGACCTGAGCAACCCAAAGCTGACCCAAGCCCAGCCTCTGAACTGAAGCAATCAGGTCTCATGGTCTCGTCAGGGGATTATGGAACCTTGCAGCCTCCTTACCTGGCTAGGTGACCTTACCTAAGGCTGTGTGGACAACTACACTAGCGCTCTTCAGCTTTCATGGACCCCAGCTCATGCCCTTCACGAGTGACACGCAGCAGTGCTCAGCAGCAGTTCCTAGGTCATCGCTGCTACGCGAGGCTTTGGGAACGTGCCCGTCTGACGCTGCCCTGGGGTGAAGGGGCATCAGGCAAAGAGGGGTGACCAATTCCTGCCACTTGTGTCGTGTCATTAACAGGCACCACTGGATGGACAATGTGATAGACCTGCCCCACTCTCCTTGTGCTAACCCAGCCCAGGGTCCCGTACAGCAGGCCAGAACATGATGGCCACTTCTGAAGAGCAGGAATTGCTCTTAAGGGAGCCAAGGTGGGGGGGGGGGGGGCTGAGACAACAGTGG
>BOSO01004166.1:0-22523 GCA_018403395.1 Gorsachius goisagi
TGGTGAGCAATTGCATTGTGCATCACTTGTTTTATATATTCTGTATATTCTCTTACTATTATTATTATTACTATTATTATTCTTCTTTCTTATTAAACTGTCTCTATCTCAACCCACGGGTCTTACTTTTTTTTCTTTTCTACAATTCTCTCCCCCATCCCACTGGGGGAGGGGGGAGTGAGCGAGCGGCTGCATGGTGCTTAGTTGCCAGCCAGGTTAAACCACAACAGTCATGCATCAGCCTCACCTGCGTTTTTTTTCCTTGAAAGGAAATCTTGGCTTGCTAAAGATAGAAAACTACTACTTTGGCCTCTGAAAACACCTGATGAGGACATTTGATGAGCAGGGTTCCAAGGCATGCTTGGTATGCTTAAGAGGTAACTCTGGGTAGAGCCCAGGCGACATTTCTGGTAAAAATCATCAGTTTGAACACATTATATACTATATTCAAGAGAAGTAAGCCTGAATAATGCTTGTAAAAAATGTGTTTGCATAGGATTTAATTGGTAAAAGAGAAAATCAATCCACAGTTCAGAGATCTGTAAATTCCAGTAAAATGTGCTCTAAAGTAACAAGAGCTTTAAGACTGAATTAATTTAACTTAAAATTCCTTTAGCCATGTAGCTGTAATAGCTAATAAATCTAAATCTGCCTCTTCTGAAACAGTGCTGAATGAGACAAGCATCCTCAGTAATTTTTTCCCCTTTCTGATGCCTTGTCATTGCTTTGGGAGAGGTGACTGGACTCAAGGAAGTCATTTAAGGGAAGGTGCAGATATATAAAGCAACCTTTTGTTTGGCTTATCACCTGTTTTTCTTTAGTCCATGCTAAGGAATCTAACTTTCGCTTCTCAACTCTATTAAGACATTTGGAATGAGGATTTCAGGATAAAAACCACTTCTCAAAATCAGAAGTAGTTACCCTGATGGAGTTCTGACCTTGTCAAGAAAGATCCAAAAAGTGAGAGGTGTTCTATTAGGTTATTAGATTTTATGCATTCTTTTTCATAATATTAATGATATATTCATGCTTAATATAACTAGTTTAATTTAAAAAGTGGACAGGGTATTCTGGGAAGAAAATGCTGATTTCTTTACGTTTTGTTTGTTTGAAATATTTGCCTGGCTACATATCCCCACTACTTAACTTTAAATGCATATTGCACTTTGATACGTAATTAACCCTATTTTTAATTTCTCCTTTCTGAGAATGATACTGAACTTTCAAAAATATAACTCGACTTTCAGGAAACTGTGGTTTCACCACTGTGTACTTACACTAGCTATCAAAAGAAATTGTTACTTTCTCCATGAACAACGGGTAAGAGCGTATCAAAATTAACACAGCAAATATTGGTCCAAGGTAAGATTCACAAACACAAAGACTGAGTTAAAAATGTATTACCGTTCCATGTGTAATCATCAAAGTTAGTAGAGTGAGTTTAACAAATCAGTGTATCTTTTGTTGGCATAAGACAATCCTGTTCAGATTTAAATTGGAATGTAGAGTTTATCTTACCTCTTTCTTTGGCTTTTGTGTATCTGCTACTAAAACTCACCAATTCAGGTGTCCGTAACTAATGAATAACATTGAGAACTTGGTATGAAATTGCCAAATAACTGTATAATCATGTAAAAACTAGAAAATCTGAAGATAAAATACTCTGAAGGTTTATAGTATCTAAATACTGAAGGTAGTTAAAGAAGGGACTTGAACATGGATTATTAATAGCTGACTCTTTGTTGAAGGTGTAACAAAATCTATTAGTCAGAAACTAAACTGAGCAACTTGATATTTGTGTTTTTAACAATGACAGGAAACTGCAGTCCCTTGAGGTTGTCTCCACTCTGACATGGGTCACTTCTATGCCCCAAAATGTCTCCTTCCCTGTAGCTCCTCCATGCATCTGCCCCAGAGCATCTCCCCATGTGCCCTCTGCCCTTTGTGGCTGCTGCTTTTTTGTGAAATGGATTTAAGCAGAGGTACCACGTGCTCTTTAGTCGCTGAAGTTTTGGCAGGCACTGGGCTGGTCACACCAGTTTCAGAGCTGGCTGGACATAGCTGTTACCTGCTGCAGGCAATTCATGACCTTCTCCCATGCAGCCCCCAGCTACCCAAATACTGCCAGTTATGCTCAATACAACAGGTATTAGATTAGCTTTTTTTTTTTTCATATGTCAGTGTAGCTTAGGACCACAGGCTTTGTAAGCAAACTGTTGTCCTACCTGTGCCTAAAGCCAGACAGAGCATATGCCGTTTTCAGGGTTCCCAAACAGCTCATGTTGTGTGACTTATTCTGCCAAAGGCTTCCTGGTACCACAGAATAAAGTCCCCTTTGGAAGCACCACGTTCTTCTGATCTTTTGAGAATTATTTTCACCTACTTTGTCAGCTTGTTCTATAATGACAAGAAAGCATATCCAATTATTGAAAAAAAAAAGGATGTAAAAATGTGTATTTTCTCTGAAACTAAAGGCAACCTTGCCATTTGACTTCAGTCATTCTTTATTTGGCCTCATCTCAGTAATTCAGAAACTCTTTGCTCAGTCTTTAAATCTTCATTGTTAAAATCATCCACTTAAAAATGGTCCCATTTCAGCAAGGCAGTTATGCCAGTATATAGGTATAAACAGACGCATTTAAATTGATCCTTTTTTATCAGAAAGGCCCTTCTAAATGCCTAAATATAAAGTAGAAATTACATTCTCTAAGTTTCTGATACGCTGTTTTTTGAAACCCGAAGGTTGCTGCCCTTTTGCAACCAACGCTCCTGTTGAGCACCAGTAGGTATCAAGATTTGGCCTTGAAACATGATCTTTTATTGGATATTAACAAACAGGACTGTGAGAGCACTCTGAATGCGGAAGAATGAAACCTACCCGTGACGTTTGTTACCGATGATGTGGGGACCTGATAGATGATTTAATTTGAGAGTGCAAATTCAACTCCTGACCCACATGTCACTACACAGAAGGTTTATGTAATTATCATTAGTGTGCTGTTATTTATCCATGTGTAGATCCTGCTGACTTTTTATTACTCGCTGCTAATGTTGTCATTAAAAATGCATGCCAATTAACATCATTTTAAAAGGAGACCTGAAAAAATGTCTCATTTTGCTTTAGATTTCAATTAGTTCTTTGATTTATTTTTCTTTTTTTTCAGCATTTGCAAAACAACAGCCTGGGTAGACAACGCGTAGAAAAATAGTAGCCAAGTCCAGTAATTCTCTTACCTCTATAGGTAAAGGTGGCAAGCTTCCCATTTTGTGCGAGGCAAATCATGTGCTGTCACCACTCTCCAGCCAGTCAGTTCTTTTTCTTTTAAAAAACCACCAAACCCTAGCACAGATGGCATGTCTTGTTGTAGCATTACAGTTTCAGGCCCTTCATGAATCACTTGAGTAGGTAAAACAGCATCTGTCAATTTTATTATATTGGATTTATTGAAACCAGGAAATTAGTAGCATGTAAGTATGTATTAGTCTCTACTTGGCACTTTATTGCAGTACTTAGTTATCCAAGATGGCAAATTCAGATGTGTTTACTAAAACCTTTATATATATAATTTTTTTTCTGCTTCACTAGACTGGGGAGGCTCAGCAATCACAGTTTTATGAGCCTCTGTTTCTTATGATAGTGAAGACTCTGACATTTCTTTTTCGATCAGCTTTTCAGAGCCTTATACAGAGCACAGGCTTCATGTAAGCTTCAAGATGAAAATGGGAAGTGGTGAGTGACCTTAGCAGGGCGCTGACTTACCACCAACTTTGGCACTACCAAATGCTCGCTCTACCCAGAAGAAACCCATTCCCTGGAAGTGCTGCTGTCTCTCCTGTTCTGCCAGGAGGGTTCAGTCCCAAGGGGCTCCCAGATGTCGGAGAGAGTTAAGGACCAAATGTCAGAAATGGTGAAACGAACCCGTGGCTGGTGATTGGGTCCCTCAGGCGAGACAGTAGGTTGCTTATGTCTAAGTTTCTTGCTGAAGGACCATATCTATACACAGCTCTTTCAGTAAAAATATTCACTTACACTTAACATACGTAGAAGCTTCTGTTAATGCTATCTTCTATTTTTTGCCTTCGTTTTTGAGCAGATGGGAAATCAGACTAAGCAAGGTTGCAGGGTTTTTTTTTTCCAAAATGGACACTCTTGATTCATTAAGAAGAATATAAATTGAATTTAAGAGTAAACACTTTGATATTATTTTCTTTGATTCTTTTGATTGTTTATAATACTTACAAACAATCAGTTTGTAGTAAATTTGGGATTATTGATTTGAACACAGTAAAACAGTGAACTCTTCTAGTGCTGAGATGTGCACTTTGTAAAAGGTACCCTCTCAGATCCGGCAAATAGTGCTCCAGCACAATCTGATCTTTTATCTGGCCAGTTAGATCTTGTAGAGACCACTTCTGATATTGCCATCTGGTGAAATACAAGCCACGTTACAGCTTTGATTGCTGCTCCATTTCTCTGGTAGCTAAACCACACTGTGTACGGTAAATGAAGAGAGACTTAGAAGTTGGATCTCACATTCATAAACTCTTCAGTCTTTGCTCTTTTATTTCTTTTAAGGATCCATCCCAGTAGTCCCATCTGAAGAACCTTCCAGCATTTCCATTTCCTTTCCTGGTTTCACTAGTGAAGCTGCCCCAGAAAGGAAGCCATAGCAATCTCTGCACTGATGGGGAGCAAGGTCCTGAAACATGACCTCAGCCATATGGAGCAACAGTGAAAAATGACATTGATGGAGGTCACTCGAGCCATGGAGGGGAAGAAAATGCTGCCATGGTGAATATTTGTTTGTTTGTTTGTATGTATGCTAACCTCTTGAATGACTTTCTAATGAGGATTTGTCATGTATTTCAGTGCAAGACATGCAGTGTCTTTTACAAATGTCACTGGAAAAGGAACATTCTGCTCATTAAGTGGATTCATAACAAGTTTCTCCTCTATGTGGAAGCTTCAGTACTGTTCTGTTTTCCTGCTTTCTCCCTTTTCTGTTTTTTGGTTTGTGGGTTTTTTTTTTCTTAATATGTATTCTGCTGGCAGGACTTAGTAGCAGATCAAGTGATGTTTACTAGCACTAGCCACATAATGTTTGCTGAAGCACAGTGACATTAGCCAAAGTTGTATAATATACTGTAGTACACTTTCCAATACTAAAAGTTTTAGTTCTTTTGACAGCAGGGCTTTGAGCCATTATTGTCCTCAGTACGAAGAAGGCTAAGACAAAGATGGTGATGAGATGGAAAATGCTCCATTACTGCAGTAGCAGAATACCAAAAGATGGTGGCCTGTGGCTGTCACGTTCACACTGAGGTGTTCAGGGGAAAAGGGAGCCTGGCTGCTGGCCAGGATTTAAGGGCAGGATGCCGAGAAGTTGAATCAGGAGAGAGAACTGAAGTACGGTGAGGACTGTCAAAGGTTCAATAATTTTTAACATTCTTTTTATATTATTTCTGATGATGGGGACCAAATGACATCAAAATTTATATTGACTGCACTTTAATTGGGGATATTTATCTTGGAATTCAAAGCATTTATCAGGAGTGGAACAATACATATATATCGTGATCAATCAAATGCTAATGGTAACTGTGGTAGCTTCCTATTTCTATTTCTATTTCAGAGGTCAAATACTAGAAAAAACTCTGTAACTTGTATGAAATACATTCACTGCTAGAGAAGTCTAGGACTTTTAGTGGTTCATCCTGTGCTTTGTTTTAATTCACAGCTTTAAATAAAGATCAGATACAGCAGCTTCATAAGAGAGCTCTACGGGAGTAGGTTTATGTGTTGATTTACAAAATTATCCATGAATAATTTAGAACAAACATTACATTTAGAGAAGTGGAGCTTTATATTCTAATAATAAAATTAAAGAAAAATTAAGAAACAGGTAAGTTTATTTCTTGAACCAGAGAAGCAATTTTCGTCTGACGGATTACTCCTATTTAATCAGAACAGTGAGCAGCTGGATAAATCCTAGCTAGAAGAATATTAGGTCATTTGTTAGCCCTTCAGCCAATTACAGCTGCAGCTGCTCTATGGTATCTTTTTCTTCTCATCATTGAGCTTCCTTTTTTTTTTTTTTTTTTGCCTTGAAAACACTAGATGATGAGCCCTCAACAGATAAAAATGTAGGGCACAGAGATCTTACAGCATCAGGGTGCTGGTGGATAAAATATGGTCCCTCTCATCACCAGGGGAGAGCGTCAGTGAAACTTGTTTGTGGAACTGGAGAGCTGCAGGACCAGGGTCTGGGTGACAAGAAGACAGCTGAAGCGCTTTCTCTTCTGCCAGAGGAATTAATTTTATTTTTTTTTTGTAAAATAAAACAATTAGTTCTTTGATATTTTAAATTGTTTTAATTCAGGCTGACATTATAATGTAATGTTTGCCCTGAGCAGTTTGCTTTTGGTTTTTTATGGGTTTTTCTTTGTTAAAAAGCAAGCAAACCCAGGTGAAAAAATAGGTGGAGAATCTTGCCAGAGGTTTTGTGGTGGTACCAAAAGAGAGGCAGAAAACTCTGTAGAGAAGTTTGTGAACGCTATCCTGATTTTGTAATTTTTTTTTTTCCCCAGGACTAGGAAAAAAGCTGTTCATCCTACAGCTCTTAGTAACTGTCCTGTGATTCACAATGTGTTTCAGCACCAAATAGGTTTTAGTGACCCACTGTAGGCAGGATTTAATTTTGTCTATTTTATTATCTCTAGAGCTTTTGGTCCCCTCCTTCCCCTCCCCACAGTTAGTTGATAGTAGCTTAGTTAAAAGAGAATGATGTTGGATCTTTTTACCTCCACATATAACTAAACATTGTCTGTTTGTTCTGCCACATCCCTCCTTGGGCCACCTTGTGAGTGCAGAGGTTGGGGAGCTCACTGCCAAGGCAGCAGAGAAAGGATGAAGTGATGCGAGGGCCAGGACAGCCAGCTCCAGGCTGCCAGTGTAACAGGCAAAGTTTATAACTGGTGGAAAAACATCTTTTGGGTGTTTTGTTCAGCCCTGGTTACTGAGACAAGAACATCAATGCCTTGGAAAAGGTGAACCGTGCATCACTGAACAGCACAGGCACTGAAAGAAGTGCTGTGGATGTTCCGAAATGTGTCTGTGTCTTTAGGGAGCGTTGGGGTCTACTAGTTAACCCAGGACTGCGCTCCTTGGACACATTTTTCCTCTGTGTGTAGGGGAAATTGCTACACCTCAGCTGACCATAAGTAAAGAAGGGATCACATACCTCTCTCTTTCTCTGGTGATCGAAGGACAAAGGCACCAGATAGCGGCAGGCACCCAGGGAAGCAAGAACAAGGGTGGTACAAGTGGCCCTCAGAGTCAGGGCGAGTGGGGCTTTCCTGGGTCTTCGGAGCTTGCTTGGTTGAACTGGAACCTGGTACTTGCCCAAACTGAGAAGCACTCCTATGGAAAATGTGCACAAAACCCAGCATGTACAGCATGAGAAGCCAAATATAACATGAAGTTGTATAAATCTATGATTTGAGACCCACTGCTCCAGCTGGATGTGCATAAAACTATGGGGCCCGATGGGATTCATCCCAGGGTACTTAAAGAGCTGGCCAATGTCTTCGCAGGACCTCTCTCCATTATTTTTCAATGGTCTTGGGAGTCTGGGGAGGTCCCATTTGACTGGAAGCTGGCAAATGTCCCAGTTTTCAAGAAGGGTAAGAAGGAAGACCCTGGTAATTACAGGCTTGTCAGTCTCACTTCAGTGCCTGGTAAAATTATGGATAAAGTTATTCTGGGAGTTATTTAAAAACACTTAAGAGACAATGAAGTTGTTGGTCATAGCCACCATGGGTTCATGAGGACCCATCAGTCCTGCTTGACCAACTTAATTTCCTTTTATGATAAGGTCACCCATCCAGTTGACCAAGGGAAGCCAGTAGATGTGACGGGTTTGGATTTTAGGAAAACTTTTGACACAGTCTCTCACAGTAGCCTTCTGGATAAGCTGTCCAGCACACAGCTAGACAAGTCCATAATACATTGGGTGAGCAATTGGCTGATGGGTTGGGCTCAAAAGAATTATAGTAAATGGAGTTATATCAGGCTGGCATCCAGTCACTAGTGGGGTTCTCCAGGGCTCAATTTTTTTAGGACCAGCGCTCTTTAATGCTTTTATAAATTATCTGGATGCAGGAATCCAATGTACATTAAGTAAGTTTGCCAATGATGCTAAACTAGGAGGAGCTGTGGACTCCCTCGAGGGTAGAGAAGCCTTACAGAGAGATCTGGATAGACCAGGGAGCTGGGCAATCACCAACCATATGAAATTTAGCAAGAGCAAGTGCTGGATTCTCCACCTGGGATGGGGTAATCCTAGTTGCTGGGGGATGAGAGGCTGGACACTGGCACCATGGAAAGACATCTGAGGGTTTGGGTTGGTGGCAAGTTGAATGTGAGTCAACAGTGTGCTCTGGCAGCCAAAAGGGCCAGCCATGTCCTGGGGTGCATCAAGCGCAGCTTAGCCATCTGGTTGAGGGAGGTGCTTGTCCCACTCTGCACTGCACTGGTGTGGCCCCACCTTGAGTACTGTGTGCAGTTTTGGGAACCTCAATGTAAGAAGGACATCAGACTATTACAGCATGTCCAGAGGAGGGAGACCAAGATGGTGAAATGTCTCGAAGGCAAGACTTACAAGGCGCAGCTGAGGTCTACTTGGCTTGTTCAGCTAGGAGAAGTGAAGGCCAAGGGATGGCCTCATCAAAGTCTACAACTTCCTCAGGGGGGCAGTGGAGGGGAAGGTGTTGATCCCCTCTCTATGATGACCAGCAACAGGACACAAGGAAATGGCACAAATCTGAGTCAGGGGAAGTTCAGGTTGGACATTAGGAAAAGGTTTTTCACTGAGAGGGTGGTCGGTCACTGGAACAGGCCCCCCAGGGAAGTGTTCATGGCACCAACCCTGTCAGGATTCAAGGAGCATCTGTCTAATGCTCTTAGTCACATGGGTTAGTTTTAGGTGGGCCTGCAAGGAGCAGGGAGTTGGACTTGATGATCCTTATGGGTCCCTTCCAACTTGAGAGATTCTGTGATTCTATGAAATAATTAGACCACATTGTGTAAACTGAGTTTTGTTTTCTAATCAGTTGTGCAAGGTAGGTGGGAGTCTGTTTCTTCAGTGTGCAATAGAGGAAAGAGAGAGGTATTTTGGTACCCAGAGCATCCCTTTGTCCCAGGCACTGTCTTTTGTTGGACTTCCAGTTGCAGCTACAGCTACAGCTCCTCCTCCCGGGCAGCCCCGGCTTGGTTAGCCATGTTTTGTACCCTCTCTCACTGCCTCTGCTCTGGCTTGCAGGGAGCTACTGGTGCTAGCCCAAGAGGGGACTACAGCTTTGTAGCAGCCCACAGCAGTTGGAGTTTATGGGATCTTTAAGTGGCAAATCATACCTTGCATTTTATTGACTAGTTCTGTCTAGTGCAGCAGCTTTGGACTATGGTGCATCCCCTGGGTTACTCCACATGGTAATAATAGTGTGTGCTCTATCTTGTACATGTTAATTTTAAATTATGTTTACACAGTGCATGAATGTGAATCAATTGAAGCTTGACATTCCTATTTCAGGGTAGAAATAGCTAGTCAATATGAGCTGATATTATTGATTGGGCTATTTGTGTGTCTGTTATGCAAACCGTACAGGTAATGAATATCGATATACAAGAGTCTGCTGAAAGGCTTTATAGTCAAAAGCATGGAGAGTTCGCTGAACGTGGAAGGCAGTCTCCCATGTTGGAAAGCAGCTGCCAATATTTTGGTACAATAGATTCATCTGTAATCTAAAGTATATATAAAAAAACGAAATGTGAAATACTCTGTCTTAAAGGGAAAACATGAACATACGTTTCACAGTACACTTCTGACATGTGGTGTCTCACACTCCAGAGCGACTTTTTTTTTCAACATCGGATGCAGAGCTGGTGTTACAGCTATGGAGTTCCCAGGCAGAAGCAGAGGCACGGTGGAGTCCCTCTTCTAGCTGTACTCTACCGTCTCGTACTGCTACCTCCTCCAACTTTGGCAGGCCTTCTCCTGCCCTGTCCCTGGTGGTCTGAGATCCCAACCTGTTGCTCTGGTTCTTGCCTTTAAAACTTGTTCCAATCAGGTGCGTGTTCCGAGGAGACAATTAGGATTGAATCGCAACTAGGAATGGATAGTATGTCATTGTTGCAAATCAGGATCACTAAGCATCCACATCACCTTAATTACAGTATTTGTAGAAGAAGAGACCAAATCTACGGCTGATAGGGGAAAATTAAGATTACTCATGAGCCAGTTGTTAGCTTTATAACACAGCGCCTGCAGCAGTGGTGGGGTACAGCTGGGCTGTCTCAGGAGCAGACCGGGGACGGAGCTGTGCCTCTGGAAGCTGTCCTACAGCTCCATGCTCCCCGAGAGATGACAGAGAAGGATGAGTTGGTGCTCCCTTACTAAGGGCAGATTGACTTTGCTGGCTGGAGTGCTGGGGATGACTGCGGCACAGGCACTACGTCTGTTGTTTGTCATTAATAAACCCCTCTGTTTTGCTTCTCTTATTCCCCCAGTCCGTGAATAGGTCTACACATGACCCGAGAAGACGTGAGCTTACTTCACTGATGCTACAGCCTTACTGGAAGCTGCATAGCCATGATAATGTGTTGCCAACCTACAGCAACAAAAAAATTAGATTCTCAGCAAGGCTTATTAGCTTTATGCAAGCATGGCCATCTAGCTTCCTTTCAGAGCTCACCTGCTTCTAGCTAACTCCAAGTGTGGGCAAAATAAGATAACAAGAGGACAGAAAATGCCATGTAGACATAACTGAGTTCCTCGTGGTTTTTAAAAATATGATGTTCTTCTAACACTTCAATTTAAGAGTGAGTGATTAAGTTAAAAGGGAGCAAACTGATGAATCAACTCTCCCTGTTTAGAACGGGATTCCTCCTAGAAAAGCTGCTTGGTGTATATTTTAGGGTTCCTCATATGAAAACACTCATCCACATACTGTCATTTTTTTCTGAATCTACTATGGCATTTTATGGTCTTGAGATGACCTTCCCATTGCTTGCAAATAGAGAGGTTAATATGGTTCCAGGCACAGGGTAGCAGGAGACTGATTTTTTTTCTTGATGGCAATATTGGAAGAATAATAATGAAGTGCTATGCACACACTAAGCTACATAGTGGCTGGAGCTCAGCTTACAGTGGAAAAGAAGAACTACCTGCGTGGGAGCACAAAGCTTTTGCCTCCATCCACAAGGGGACGGAACCTTGTCCCCATGAAGCACAGCTGGGGTTGCTGACATCTGGGCTACCAGCATTTATTTTTGTCTCTTGCTAAATGAATGAAATTAGAAATGCAGAATGGCGGTGTGATTATCTAAATTAATAGACACGAACACTAATATTGTTCCACATTGCCTACCTTGGTTTTTGATCCTTTCTGGAGGATTAAGGAACAGACATTCTGATTTTTATTCAATGTGCTATGATGAACCTGAAGAATATTGAAGAAATTTTGAATTATTCCTTGGCACTACTTCATCTAACTGAATCCCAATAATTTTACATTTAAAACCTGAACTCCACTTTTTTTCTACTTTCAGTCTGTATTACGAATACCATTCATTTGACCTACACTATGGCTTTCTGGAAAGGTCTTACTGTAGAATTATTAAATATAAATACCTTTGCCTCATCAGGCTTATCAATATACAAGGGGTTTGGAGGAGGAGCTTTTTATGTTTCTTGAAGGAAAAGGAATTACTGTTTTTAAAGTTGGATAGTTTTCTCAAGTTTAGGGGTAAGTTTATTTGTTTTAGAGTGAGGTGGTACTCCTGTTAGTGGCAGTCTGTTACAGTGACTAGTTACCCTATACCAAATGCATTCCTGTGTTTACCACAGCCAAACACTTTTTACCTGCATGTAAAAACGATTTTGTCTGAAGTGGCTGCTCTTGAAAGGCTGCTTCAGCGAAATACTACCATTAGATAGCCCATGCTGACTATAGCAGTCTGGGGTATTTTCTCTTTCCAAGAGGTAGCCCTCTGAATACTTTAGATGACATTCCATTAGAAAGCAGTATTAAGTTTTGAGCTACAACTTTCTCAAAGCACTAAAATGATAAGGAAGTTGCTAGTAACGTTTTTCTAATGCTTTCTCTTTCTCCTTCTCTCTTTCTCCTTCTCTTTCTCCTTCTCCTCTTTCCTGGCTTTGCAGGTGACAATTTGGAAGACTATATTTGTGTGTTTCAGGTCATTCTTCATTTATCATGCAGTGTGATGTCACCCAAGAATCTAACATTAGACAGAAAAAAGGTGGCCAATGGCCTTTGATGTAGAAAAATGGTAATTAGTAGGTTAAATTCAGTCTTCTATGCATCTGTTCCTTCACTGGACCGACAGGAATATTCTACAAAGTTAACTTACTTGGATGGAAATCTCTTTGGGAAAGGGATTATAAGAAGTCACACAGTCTTACTACATCTAAATTCAGAGGGGGAGCCTCTTATTTTTTACTATTGGGTTTAAAAAAAAAAGGTATACGAATGTATATAATTAATGTACCTGTACTTTGTAGGAGAGTCAGATTTGCAGTTATATAATGAATATATTAGAGGAGAAGAAAACTGTATTTCCACCAATCCTGCTACTTCGGTATTCAAGGAAGACGAGCTACTTTCTTCAAACTGGCAGTTCCCCAAGAGTCAGAACTCTGAGCTCTGAACAGAAGAAACAGTCTTAGATTTTTGCATGGTGTATTCATGTGTTTAACTCATCTCTGTCATGTTTATCTCGTGCAGATTGCGTTGCAGGCAGTCGCTGCTCACGTATGTGTTGCTTTTCTCCCCCATTATGTATGCAATGTGTGCATGAGCAGAGTTTTGCAGAACAGGTGGGAATGACACAGCCATGTGTTGCAAGTATATTCATAGATTACGGAGCCAAGAGGGAGGGCTGCAACAGCCTAATCTGACTTCTTATATAATGCTGTTCTGTATGTGCATATAATAGTTGGAGAAGAAAGATCCCATTTGGGTTTAAACATTTTTTTTTCTTTAGCTATGTTAATCAGCAGTCCTCAATACCAAGGGCTTGTTTCTTCTGCAATAATAAACAGTTCATCTGTTGAAGCAGGGGGGTACTGGTGGGGTGTTGAATTTAAAAAAATGCCCACCCCATCAGTGACTGGGTTCCCCTCCAGGCCCATGCATGTGCCATTGACCACTTGCTCCTCATAGTCTGTGCAGTTGAAAGTCTTTCCTTCAAACTTCTTGCCATTTTTTTTCATTTTCTTCAGCTCTCTTGTAACAGGCCTCTTACATTTTACCTACTGCCACATTTTCTTTCACCCTCTGAGCTGACGATCCAGTCTTTATTCCTCCAACGATTTGGCTTCTGCTTCTAATTTTCAGCTGTAATTCTGTTTCCTTTCACTCTGTTCTTTGTGTCCAACCTCTATTTTTCCCCCCAGCCTTAGTTTTGTACATCAAAGGAGGAAAAAATTGCCTTCCTTATCTGTCTTTAAATAGTGCACAGCTTTGGCCATTTTCAGGTGGCTCCCTCGTTCAGTGATGTGGTTTAATCACTGTTTTCTTGCCATAATTTCTAATTCCTCTTCTTATAATGACTTTTTTTACATTTGCACACAAGCGTTTTAGGATCCAGCCCTGCAGATGATCCTGAAGGTAAGATGGACCATCAACACCAAGCCCATAGGAAGTATTTTGCTGAAGGAGCCAATGCCTTTCAAGTGCAGTTGCTTCAGACAAAATTGTTTTTACATGCAGATAAAAAGAACTTTGGTTAACTGCCTCGCTAGTTAATTCTTCCTCTGGCAAGTCTGGGAGGGCAGACTGCCCCATCTGGCTTTGTCATCTCTCTTTCTCTCCCACTTTCCGTATTCCTGAATCTACTGATGTAAATATTTCCCCAACCGATTTCTGCTTTTCAGTAGTACCTGGTTTTTCCCCACTTGTTAAGATGGAGACTGCCCTGGTTTTCAGAGTCCAGTAGGCAAATCTTGTCCTGGAGCTCTCCTTCAGGTCCAGTTCTCGGGGGTGTTGTGCAATCAGTATTCTGAAAAATTACTTCACTTTTCTTGATTTTTAAAATTTTCTTTCTTCCTCTTCACTCATGCAGGAGAGAAAGGCCTATTCAACACCTTGAACTGGTAAACCACCACTGCTTTGGCTTGCTACAGGTTGTGGAGAGCTTAAAACATGTTCAAAATTTCTCCTACAAGACACTCAAAACAAGGAGTAATGTGGGTCAAAAAAAGAGGGGCTTTTCTTGCGACTGTTCTTTCTCGCCTCCTAAGCAATGCAGAGTGCGAGTCTTGTCACACAGCTGTTTCTCCCCTAGAAGATGCTAAGAAAACAGCCTGCATGCTGGATATGTTTGTGGACGAGTATCCCGAAATATTTCTGGTACGAGGGAGCTGGGGCCAGCCACTAGAAGGCAACGTGATCCCACAAACAGCCAAAGGTAATATCCCCTCCGAGCTGCTTAATCTGAAACCTGCACTTCTGCTCAATAAAGTCACTTTTGTCGCTTGTACGTGTGATTAGCAGGGGATCCGTTAAACTTCCAGCATTTTACTGGGGCAGTGATTGCAGCACCGTGGCGTTTGAAAGGCAGAGCGTGAGAAGGGACGGTGGTCACTGCTGGCACGCGGGCATTTCAGTCTTGCCCTTTAACAGCATTTACTGTATTTATCAGCTATGTTTGCAAAGCAGGCTGACAGCAATTTATTGGAAAATAGTTAAATGCAAATAATAGTCCCTCGATAATCATTAATGGTTTCTTAGCTCTGTGTGACTGTGCGAAGGGGATTTGCTGTGCCAGCTTGCCTTTGTGGACTGTTAGGAGTAAATAACTTGTCCCTGTCAGGAATTTAATGCTGCCAAAGCATAGTTAATATAGCCCTCTGTCTGGGTGGATGTACAACTACAAAATAGATGCAGCGCTCCCGTTTCACCTTTTCCTTTCCATCCCTCTTGTAGCTGAGAGACCCAACAGATGGTCCTTTCTGTGTCTCTGTGTTAAAACCATAGTGTAAAAGCTGCCACTGAGTATTTTCTGCCTTTTAATTTTCAAGAAAACATGCAAATGAAGGAAATCCTGCTCTATGGATCAAAAGAACAAAGCCCAATTAGCATGGTGCTCTGCTCTCGGAGTGCTGCCCCAAACTAGGTCCCATGAAGCTTTTAAATGGACTTTCTTGATCTTTTGTAACCTGTTGGGGTTGGGGTTTTTTATGGCGGGGGGGGGGGGGAGGGGGGAGGAGGTGTTTATTTTGCTTGCTTTTTTTCCCTAGCATTCACCTGGAATTCCACTCTCTTTGCTGTAATCCATTTGGCTCGTACAGCAGCTTTTGTCTTACGGGTGAATTACAAGCACATCTGCATTTATTCCTTTTTACTCCCTTGTGCTTCACCTGCAGGTTCTGTAGGCACCTGCCACTGGCTGGAGGCTGGGAGAGATGCCACGGTGTCCTTCAGAGCACGTCTTGTTCAACAGCACGAAGGGGAGGGAAAACAAAAAACCAGAGGGGAAATACCCTGGCAACAGGTAACTCACTCCTCCTCCCCTCTATTCCTCCTGATCTGGTAAGTTTGTGGATCCAGGTAAGTGTATTTGTTGTAGAATCTAATGAGATGCCAAGATTTTATTAAACCCAATAGAAAGGGGAATGATAAAATAATAATTTATGACTTTGAGAGTGCAACCTCACCTGTTACAACTCAGGATATGTAGTTCTCTCGTCTTTGCTGGCTATGCCTAACAAAAATCTGGCTTTTTGCACAGCTTCACTCCTTGCAGAATGAAAAGCCCTGTCCTGCACCAAACCTTTGGATCCTCAGAAACAACTCAGAATTGTTCTGTACTGTATCAAATAGCTCTACGAGGGACAGGCACGTGGCTATCATGCCATAGTCATTTTTTCCCGTTACCATTATGCCTGTATGTCTGGGGGGGCAGGGGGAGGATTTGTGTGTGTGTGTATGACAAGAATAATCCATAAACCAGAAATCTAATTAGGGAGATTTTCACGTCTCCCAGCTCAGTAAAATACTCTTGAGAGAAGGGCAGGGCAAACCTCCACAGCCGAAGGACAAATCAATACTGATAGACTCCCCCTAATCCCCGAGGCCGTTGGTGAGGGGGGAAGGCAGGGTTACCTGTGCGCCTGCTGGCTGGGAGCCGGGTCAGGGTTTTGCTCAGGCAGGTGCAGAACCTGTTGTTTATTTAACAAGGTTGGTGGCAGCTGCTGCTACCGCGTCGGAGCAATTAAAGAGTGTGTTGCGCGGTAGGAGGTTGCCAGGTGCTGGCTGTCCTATATGCTATGACAAGCAGGGCAAAATTTCATATAAACACCTGCCAGCATCCCAGGCAAACCTGTACTAACGGGCTATTATGTACCTGCCATTAAGCCATTTGTGGGTTTAGCTGACAGCAACATGTGCGCGCCAGCTATCGCAGCAAGGGCTTGAAGAGATAAGATATGCCAGTGTGCCCTTACCTCCCACAGATGCGAGGCCAGGATGTTTGAGAAACACCAGCAACCGCTCCAGACTTTACCCTCTCAAACACATGGGGCCCGGTCTGTAAGTGGGGGAACTGGTGCCGCGCTGCTGACGGCAGGAGAAAGGTGAGATGCACGTGGCAAAGCTCTAACATGGACCAGGCCTGCCGACCACAGCCTAATTTTTCAGTGCAAGGCTGTTTTTCCCCTGGGAACCTGGGTTTTGGGTGGGCTTTCTCGCCTCCACATACATGGCAGGTAGGCTTAGAGGTTAGCTAATTCACTGGTTTGCAAGTGCATGTGTGATCTCTGCTCTGTTAACTGGGATCTGTACAGTTAGTGTCATCAGTCACAAACGTCCTCCTGAAAGGAACAGATGCTACTACTGAAAAAAAAATCAGATCTCTGAAATATTTAAAAGCATATCTTACCATGATTAATACCCTTCTGAGAATGCGTATGATGAATAGTGCTTCTGTTACTTCGGTGCATGAGACACCCAGATATTCTGCTGCCGTCATCCTCGGAAAGCGTAACTCAGGGAAAGAGGCCAAAAAGAGTTACAGGCTGTTCCTTCTTTGAGGTGACTCAGCCAGAGATCAGTAGTAGTCTCGCAGAGATCCTCCGCCTGATGTCCTGCAAGGGACCAGGGACCAGCCAGAAATGAACGGATCACAACAGCCGTGTGGCCCCTGCCCTCCCGCCCTCGGCGCAGGAGAGATGCCGGAGGAGCGGGAGGGAGGGCTGGGTGCTGGCAGCGCTGGGTACCAGGTCCGCAGGGAAGCCCCCACACCGGGGTGGGGGGAGGTCCTGCAGCTTGTAGAAAATACAATAAGTAATAACAATCATAACATGAGGAGGGGGAACCAACACGTAGAAGGCTTTTCAATTCATTGCCGTACATCAGTCCATAAGAGTTTATTTTTCCCCTGTGCTTAAGCACGTAAATGCTTTATAAAGTTTGAGACAAGGACTGGATTGCTGCTCTGAATTGTTTTGAAAAGAAAAACAAAAAGCTTACTCAGAATACGGTTGTGGCATCCGTTGCTTACATCGTGGACCTTACTGTACGAATGAGTTGAACAAAAGGGACAGTGCTGCAGCAGGGCAATCCGCCCCGGCTCCGGCAAATGCCATCCGACCACTTCTGTTCCCAACTCTGTGTACTCTCTGCGACCGCTCCTCATGTTCAGGCAGATGGGAGGTGTGCACACGCCTGTTAGCACGCATAATTGTGCATTTTGGGTTGTTCACCTGAACGACGGAAATTCACAAATTTGAAAGCTAGAGATTCCTTTAGTTTTGCAACAAAAGAATCCCAATACTATTAGCAGATGGGTACCCCAGGAGTAACGTAGCCATGTTCCTTCATGGGGAAGGGAATGACTTTTATCCGGATTCATTCTCTGTGTACTGTGTATGATCGCAACAGCAATTATTATATATGCAATTTTTTTTCCATATTGAAAGGAAAACCTGCAGTCTCTTGCCCCCTGCAGTTTTTAGTGAATACTGTACATAAATGATTTATTTCTTTCTTTAGAAAGGGCTTTGCTCTGCGCGGCATCTGTCATCTTGGGATTTCCCCCTCCCCCTCTTGCAGAAAGGTAGCTGGAAGCTGTTTGACTCAATCTGAGCACAACTCAAAGTCGGTTGTATTAATTCCATCAAGCTTCGCCTACTCTTTAACATTCTCTTTCATCTGGTGAGGACCTTCATTAATATGCACCCTTTGTGATTAAGGTAGCACTTACAGGACCATCACAGGATAATGTGCAGATTACTGCGCTTCAGAAATACTGCCCTGTCATTCGTCCGTGAAATTCAGCTTTCTAGGGTTTTTCTAAAAAATACTTAAGATAATAAAAAAGACTTTTTGAATTACCTCTTTATTTTTAATCAAGAAAAGCCATACTAACAACTGACCTCTAACATATGATCTCTTCATTTGCTGTGGCAGGAAGATGGGCAAAGGAACAAGATTTCAACTGAAAGAGGGGGCAACAAAAATTAAGATGGATCAAATAAGCTAACCTATAAAAACTCTGTAACCCAGTGGGATAGTAAGGTCCATTGCTGGTAGCTCTTCTTAAGGGGAGAAATAACCGTGTTACACTACTTACCACATAGTAATAACTGTTAGGAAATGCTGTGAACTTTTATTTTTTTTTTATTTTTATTTTTTAAACAAAGTTCAAAGTAGCATTCTGAAATAGAGCCATCAGATGAACTTCCATGTAAAGGTCAAGAAAATGCAGTTGCTGGTGTGAGATGAAAGGCAAAAATAAAATGGGTAACAGGACAGAGAAACTTTGGAAGTAGGTGATGTATCAAAGTGAAGAACAACAGAGGTCAATAAAGAAGAAGATTAAAGTAGGATAGGAAAAGTAATCAGAGAAGGTCTTGAGTGAAAGCTGTTGGAGGGTAAACTACATATTGCAGGGAAGGAAGTCTCTGAATCATTAAGTACACCTAATGTAGTCATGCCTTTTCTGATGGTCAAAACTGCGCCCACTGAAGTGAGTACAAAGATTTCAGCAGATGCAGAACTGAGCCTACAAAGAGGCTTAGCAGCGTCACCACTGGCAATGGCAAGTGTCACCCGTTGGGGCTTTTGCGATCACAAAGAAGAACTGGAGAACTGTCACCAACACAAAGCACACGCAGCTCAGTCGTGCACGGCTCATGGGAACCCCCTTTTCCAGGCGTGCCGTTGCCAGAGGACCTGGAGCCAACCCACCGGGTGCTGGGACTCCTGTGGGGAGGTGGGGAGGTACGTAGGGCAGCCCATCACAAGCATGCGAGATGCTTTGGTGTATGATCACATCTGCGTGTCTTGCAGAGAGAGACATCAAAAAGAATGGGAAGATAGGAGGCTTATCAGCACATCAAAGTGGAAGGTGGTGCTAATACGCCTACACTGAGGTTGAAAGCACGATCGCTTGTTTAGTGAGCAGAATACGGAGAACCTAACTTTATTTCAGCCTAAAGTAATATTTATTTCAGTTATTTAGCAATACAGTTCTGTGCCGAGTGGAGGCCAGAGCAAAGGATCGGGGCTGGGCTGTGGGAGCACATTATGAGAACAGAGCTTTCAGGAATGTGGTGGCATGAATTGCAGTTGA
This sequence comes from Gorsachius goisagi, assembly GCA_018403395.1. Lineage (NCBI taxonomy): Eukaryota > Metazoa > Chordata > Aves > Pelecaniformes > Ardeidae > Gorsachius > Gorsachius goisagi. The sequence goes on from BOSO01004166.1 coordinate 19,652, forward strand.
ACCAAGGAAGGAGCTTTGTATGCAGAGAAGCACCCTTGTATACGGGATTTTTTTTTTTCCCCTGACCACTGTGCCTGTAAAAGGATAACTCTGGCTTTACAGAATGGCCTATCCCCTCTGCTGGAGGGTGGATGACTGCAAGGGTGGAAGGAAGCAGTAGTTCAGGACTCCCAAGAAAGTTGAGACCTAGCCCTTTACCTGTTCACCAGGAGTGTTAAAACATGTTGGGTAGACAGACAACTTCCAGAATGCTGACCTGGAGAAGAGAGAACAAAATAAAAATGACTAGGAGGACGGGATTATCTGTAAGCAACAGACAAAAGCAGGGTTCAGCTGGGACCTTGCGGGTTTAAATGCCTTCTCCTGCCTCTGGACAGGCACATGGGGCCTGACCTCCATCACGGCTGCTGGTGAGAGACGGGCTGTAGGTGAGCTTCATGCTGCGTGTGTGCACAGTGATGCCTTGAGCTGGAGACTGTTCAGAGGGGCCCAGTCTCTGTGGCTGAGAGGTTAGGAGAAAGGAGGGAGAGAGAAACAAATGTGGCATAAGAAGTAAAGAAAGCAAGATGTTGAAAGTTAGGGAAGAACCAAAGGTAAGGTGGGCAGTGTGGCTGCAGTTCCCCTTCTCAGACCATATGGGCTACTTGGACCTTGGAATTACTTTCTTTGCTCTTAACTGCAAATGTCTGTGTTTGTGTAAAGTATCATTTATGGGGCAATTCCATCGCTTTTGTAAAGATTTGCACATCACATTTGCATTGTATTGTAGTTGTCCCTCCCGCATTTAAAAATGTCAGATATGTTACAGCTGTAAATAAATATTGACCATGTAGTAACTACTAGCTTTGCTAAAACCCCCATTTCATCATGGGACTGCATGCCATTGGTTCATGGCAGGCATATTAGCAAATGCTTGAAGGATGTGCAGAAACAGTAGAAGGCAAGAAAAGTTTTTGGAGTGAAAATTAGGTACTGCTTTTAGGGTCTTCAAAAAGAGTGTGTTGGCAGTGGATAATGGTTGTTGTTGAGGAAGAGGAGAGTTGCTATGATAACATTAGGCCCTACTGGCTGGGGGCAGCAAGGGGGCAGAGAAAGAAGTGGATTAAAGGAATTTCTTCCCACAGGAAAAGGGACCTTCATTCTTGAAGGGGAACCAGGGAGTGGAATAGGGCAAGGAAGACTTATTTATGATTTTGAGGATGATGATCAGCCCAAAAGAGGGGAAATGAAGATACTGTCACAGCTTTCCATGTGTGGAGGGAGTGTACCACTGTCTTGAGGGATGGCAGGGCCTCCAAGAAGCTCTAGAGAGTAGGTGGGACTTGGTCAAGAATTGTATTGAATTCAAATTGTTCTTTTAATCATGCAGCACTGCTGAAAGCAGTATCCACTCTTGGGACTGCTTTCTGCCTCAGAAAAGAGAGCAGGTTGTGGAACAGAAGAGACATGGTTATCTCAGGTGGGACTGGGAATCTCCTCCGTGAATCACTGCGTTTCCCACTTGGAACTGGGGCATATGATAGCAAAGGATGCTCTGATGAGAAATGTAGAGATATACCTTCTCTCTTATGAGCATCGGCTTCTTCCTCTCTCATCAACCTTCCCTTCCCCTCTCCTCTTTGCCAGTTACTCTATTGCCTGTTTTACCCCCTCTGTTGTCCCTGTCTCAGGTCTCACACACGAAGCCTGATCTTCTTCAGTATCATAAATGGGATTGGAGTAACGAAGGGTTTAAAGAAGCAAGATACAAGCCAGAGGAAAAAATACTCAGTTGAAGAAGGAGCGCCATACTGGTTGTCTTGTGTAGTGTTCTTGTTCGATGAAATTAACTGTACATTCCCATAATTAAATCCTTTTTCTTGCAGTTACATCAATGAGCATGTAACACAGATAAAGCGAAAAGGCAGTGGTTGGTATTTTGCCTTCAGCAGCCAGCAGTGCGATATGTCAAGCCATCAAATTGTCTATATGCTGGAGATAACTTCTCCCTTTGAAAAAAAAGTGCCCACCATTAAGGCACTAGCAAAGAAAAATGAGCCAGAAGTTTAAGGCAAAGGGGCAGTGCTTCAAATGTACATTTTATGCTGCTAAAGAGATCCACAGCACTGTGACCAAAATCCCATTAAATGGAACACTTTCTATTTAAATCTCCCCATGACATGTTTCTGGTGTTACTGTACCAGGGAGGCGCATAACTCTCAGGCTTAGAGGCTGCTCTTCTCTCCTTCCTCCAATGTCTCTGCCGACTCAGGCTGTCACTTCCACTTCGGGATCCTGGGCTAAGTGCCAAACTTCTGGGCTGAACAATGCCTTACCTCTGACTGCCACTGAACCCCTTAATTTGTGTACTTGACCCAGCAGGACATTAGCAACTCAGTGCTCGGGTTAGAAAACTCAAGAGCTCACAAAGGAAACGGCGATGCCATTTCTTCTTCCCCTGAGGGGGCTTTGCCATGTTCCTTGTGGGATGTCCCTCGTGGGATGAGCTCCAGCACAGCATTATTGATGGGTGCATGGCTTGTCCTTCCCTGCTGGCAGAAAGGCCTCTGCAGCATTAACCTGGACACCGAGTTGTCAGCAATAACTCAAACTGCATCCAGTTCTGGGCTCCCCAGTTCAAGAAAGATGAGGATTTGTAGCCAGAGGAAGGCTACAAAGATGATTGGGGGACAGGAGCATCTCTCCTATGAGGAAAGGCTGAGAGAGCTGGGCTTGTTTAGCCTGAAGAAGAGAAGACTGAGAGGGGATCTCATAAATTCTTACAAATATCTTAAGGGTGGATGTCATGAGGACAGAGCCAGACTCTTCTCAGTGGTGCCCAGTGACAGGAATGTCACTGGTGGTGCCCAGTGACAGGCGCAAACTGAAGCAT
>BOSO01004167.1:0-18452 GCA_018403395.1 Gorsachius goisagi
CTCGATGATCTCAAAGGGCTTTTCCAACCAAAGCGATTCCATGATTCTATGAAATGCAGAGGGCTCCGTTCCCGGTGATGCCTCTGGGCTGCCCTTACCTCCCCGATGGGAAGGGGCTGTCCTGGCTGGATGCGTGCCATACGATCAATCAAGGTTTAAATGAGGACAAACCGACCGGCACCAGCACATCTCTGAGCGCCGGAAGATGATCCCAGGCTCGAATCGCCGCCGCTCCATCGCTGCCTTGCAGAAAACGTTTGGTTCTCTCCTCTCCTCAACCCCTTCTCTCCCTCTCATTGAGATTTCCACACGATATTATTTTAATCGCACAATGAGAAGCAGCTGGCTCGCCGGGAAAATTTCCCCTCGGAGGCAGGAGCAAGCTGCGTGGAGGGGCCGGGCGAGGGCGAAGCTGGCACCGCGCGGTGCCGGGGCGTGCTCAGCTCCGGCTTCTCCCTGCCGCTTGGCTCTCCCCTTCAGTCTCCAAAATGCTTTTTTCTCCTGGCTCTGTCCTCTTTGAAACACATGGTGGGTTTTGGGCTGGCTTCTGAGCCATCCCACGTCGGAGCATCGCCTGGATGCCCGTGCGGGCGGTGCGGAGGGAGGAGGGGGATGCGCCGCGCGGCTTGCCGGCTCGCTGCCGTGGCTCGGCCGCCTCCAGCCATGGCGGCACAAGCTTGCTTTGATTAGAGGTTTGGTAAGACTTATTTGTTTCTCAGGCTCTGCTGCGGGTCAGGCTGGCTTGGCGCAGATCCCTGGGTTGGAGTGATTGTGTTGAGCACAGGAAGCCTCCGCGGGGATTTCGAGCCGTGTTTGCCACCCTGTTCAAACACTCCGGGAAGGTCTTGGGCATTCAGAGGATGCTTCCAAGGCTGGCAAGCAAGTTGAGGATTTATAACTGCAAGTGAAATGGGTTCAAGCATTAACAACTCCGACCTGCCTGCTTCATGACGTACCAAAACGCCCACTCACGTTCATCCTTCAGTGCCCAGTTGGTGCAGGCAGCAAAAACTGGGAAACCTGGGGTTGTAGCTAAAGCATACGTCAAGGTTGACGTCTTGGCTTGGGTTCCTCACCCAGGCAGGGGTCTCCTTCCTCACCCAGGCAGGGGTCTCTGCCGGCCGCGCGAGGCAGTGCCCTTGGGTCGAGCCCTGCGGGTGGCAAAGGGAGCTGCAAATGGGGGGCAACGGGGGGGTTATTGCCCTAACAGGGAAGGAGCCGGTGCCTGGGTGAGTGCGTTCACCTGAAGGGAGCAGCCCGAGCTTGTTTTGGAGCTTATAATGTTTACTTCTTTAAAGTTGCATTTAATGCTTGTGTCGCGTGAGTAAGCTGAAATGCTGCGTAAGGGGTGTAACGTGCCGGCGGCAGCAATGGTTTCCCAAAGTGCTTGTGTCTTCCTTGCATCCCAGTACAGGGATGGAGCTGAGTCTCCTCGGCGCGATGCTCCGGTGCCGCTGCTGTGAGTGGCACCGGGTTGTACGCGACTGGAGACTTCTGTGGTCTCCAAACTGGTTTGAACTGGTGCTGCAAAGGCAGAACCAAGCATTACACGCAGACCCAGACTTGAAGTACAAGGTCACCCTGATACCTTGAATTACTTTCCCATGGTGAGATGAAGCAGACAGTGATGCAGGGAGAAATTCTCCACAATTCAATATTCCAGAGCTTCAGAAACACAATTTTTCTGGCTCCCCCCCACACACACACCTAGCAGCTCTCTGCAAACGGGGCGATGGGAAAACGCTTGCCTCCGTGTGCCGGGACGCCTGCGTGCCCCTTGGAGCGCTCCCTTCCCAAGGGACCATCCAGCCCGGTGGCGTTCCTGCAGCAAGGGGGGAAAAAAAAAAAAATAAATCAAGGCTGGGTTTTTTTGGAAATAAGGCGACTGGAGTACTCCCAGAGCAGTGCCTCTCTGTTTTGAGTCAGGCTGTGGGTGTTTATTTGAGGGAAGAGCAGCTCAGCCAAACATCCTGCTTTTAAACTTGACTTTGCAGCCATCGGAAAGATGCCTGCAGCGCTATCTGTGTGCAGCCTCCGCCGGCCGCCGGCGGGAGCGCTCGTCTCTGGGCACGGCTGGGACTTGCAGCGAGGGCTTAGGAAGGGGCTTCCAAATTTTTGGGGTTTCTGCTGCATTAAAAGCTGTGGTGGCCTCGTCTTTGCATGGGGAGGTGGTGGCTGTTGTAGCACGTGTCCATCACGGTGTCCAACGTCAAGCGGCGAGCTGGATGTCTCTGAAAATCCCAAACCATCCCGAAGGAGGGAGTATGAGCCCTGAGTTTTGAGACAAAATAAAAGGCAGTTGGAACTGCCAAGGTTTGGGGTTTTTTTTGGGGGGGGGGGGGCAGATCTTGGTTTTGGGTCAAAACCACTGGGTTTTTTTTTCCCCTTGTTTCAATCCCAAACGCAGCCCTGCCAGAAACTTGGCCGAGCTTCACCAGCAGAATTAGGAAGGTATTTATGTTTCGGGGTTTGTAAGGAAACCTGAAACCAGGTGAGTGTGGCCGAGGCTGCGCATCGCCTCCCCATTCCTCTACTCCATCTCCGTGCCGCGAAGGGGAGCGTGAACGAGGAGGCGCATCGGGGAGGGTGCAAGCAGGACTTACTTTTGTAGACGTGGTTTTCTTAGCAGCAAGGCTAAAAAGGAATGGGTGCTCTGCCTTTTACATTGCACATGAGAGGAGACCCTTTTTCTGCTGACGCAGAGACCCTTTCGTGGGTGGGATGGGTTTCTGTTGAGCAGCAGCCTGGGTTTGGCCATCACGGGGTCCTTCGAGCTGCAAGAGAAGTTAGTGGCAGCACTTATTTTTAAAAATTGATTCGGAGATAGGGGATGCACAAATACGAGTTGCAACTTTACCATCTCCTGCACACCACAGCATCGTGCTTTTTCAACCCCTGGTTCCTCTGAACAGCCCATTTAATCTTGTATCGGCCACTTTGGTTTTTCGCAAAGCTGGAGCGTGCGGGTTGCAGCTGTAGAAGACCATGGGGATATCTCATTTACCTTCTCCAAGGCATGGGGGTGGGCTTTGTTTTTAGCAATACTGAAAAACACTGAATTCTGAGGGCGTCCTTTAGTCGCGCGGGCGCCACCAAGTACACATCAATTTGTGTCTGCAGGTAGAAGGATCCAGTAATGTATTGACATTCACAGTCCCATTTCCAGCTTGATTTAGCATCCAGAGTAACCTACGAGGATGCCCCATCGCCCGTAAGATTTGAAATACCTTAGTGAGATGGTGCTTTTATGCGTAACTAATGAGCTGATTATTTACTAATGAGCTGATAATTTAGGGGGGCCATTTTGATGCTGTCCGGGTAGTAGATCACCGAATCTGAGATTAAAACAAATGTACGTGTCAGAGCTGTTCTAGATACTTAACTGCAGCCAACAGGGGGGAAAAGCCACTTTTAGGGCACAATTTGCCTTCTCTGTAAGGGAGAAGTCTGAAGGGTGGGTGAGTTGTGCCCCAAAACTGCTTATTTCTCATCATTTGCTGCTGGGGAGCGCAGCCGAGAAGGTCTGGGCTCGCTCGCGTGGAGCCAGGATGCCATGCCCGGGATTTAGCCTCGTGTCCGCTGAGCCAGCGGAGGGGATTTGGGTTGTTGCGAGGCATGTGAAAGTAAAAAAAAAAAAAACCTATTTTTAAATAGAGGGAAATGTAGCGTAGTGGCCACTGAAAAGAACGGCGAAGTTCTCCACGACTTCAACCAGCGCTGGACTATCTCCATTGTTTCATAGCGGTTGGGAGCATGATGTCATGGGCAGAAAATAGCGCCTGTTGTTATCAGAGTAAAAGTTTAATTTCTTGTAATCTTTTTCTGGGCTGCCGCCCCTTCCAGCCTTCCCCGCGGGAACCTGCGAGCAGATCTCCAGCCCCTTCCTGATTGTTTTTCCAGCTCCATTACACAACGCGCGTTTGTTTGGTTTTGCAAATTGGTCATGAGCAGTGTCAATAGCTGGAGATACACAGAAAGGGGAATGGACTTTATTTGGGTTTTAGGGCCTTCTAAATGAATAGTGCCAAAATAAATACGGCGTTTTATACTGGGACGCGCTAACTAAACAGCCGTGCGAGCTCGTGGGGAGAGGTTCAGTGGAGTGCAGCGGGGATGAAGCCATCAGGGTACCCTGAGCGTTGAGCGGGACTTGGATTCATGAAGACAAATGTCCCCTTGGGTCTGGGTGGTTGTTTTTTTTCCTTTAATGATGGATTTACAAGGAAGTAAGAACATAAAGGCTGGTAACAGCACGCTGGGTGACTTAGCCCAGTTGCCTCCTGTCTTTGGAAACCACGTTATGTTTATAAAGCTATATCTTAAAAGAAATTCAGATTTCCATTCCTCTGCTATGGCTGCGTTGTCTTGCGATAAAAACCTTTCCCATTTATTCTGGATCTCTCTATAGTTGCTCGTTCCTTTAAGCTTTGCAGCGTGGGCTGGGAGAGGGCAGGTTAGAGCTTCGTCGCATCGCGGGGCTTGAGCGTTGTGCTTTGTGGTTGCAAGAGTTGGCCATCCTCAACAAACTTAAGGACTTTAGATGGGTGAATGAGACATCCCAGGTCTCCATGCTCTGAGCATGGCTCCATAGTCACTTGAAAGCTTTCGCAGCATCTCACATCATAGTGGCAGCAGGGCGCTTGCTTCTTTGCCGTCGCTGTTGTCTGCAAGCATTAAAATGACCTTGTTGAGATGCTATTGCTGGGAAGCAGGGGATGGCCAAAATACCTGTGGGCCGGACCCTTCCACTGGCTGCAGTTGCATCAATAAAAGAAGGAGTCACACGGGAATTTGAGCTTGTTGGAGCTGTTTCATGGTGCTGGTGGCAGAGCCATGCTCCGTGTTCGGATGAGTAAAGCTGACTTCATCACTGACGGCAGACTGGAACGGCCCGAGCGTTTCTAAAAAAGACAATTTGAACGCCCAGGCCAATTGGTGCTCTGAGTTACAGCTGTCTAAATACAACCACGGTGAAGTCAGTTGGGTTACTTTGAATTTCTGGTCAATATTTGGAGCAGAACCTGGCTGTCCCCACGTGCAGCGTGGAAGTATTTATTTCTAAGAAAAAGAGGAAAATTTGATGGTGGTTGGAGAATAAGAGTTGGGCTGCCTTGCTCATCGTGAATTTTTTTACTGTCCTGCAAGAACTTTCCCTTTAGAAAACAGGTTGCCTCAAATAGCCGTGGTCGCTTGCTGAGGGCACTGGGTTATGACAATAAATAGAAGCGAACAGCGCTTCTAGAAATGCGAAGAATGTGAAAATGTTTAAATTATTTAGTACAAGAAAACTTTATTTAAACATTTAATCGAAGAGCGCGCTTTCATCTTTAAAGCATCGGTGTTTGAACTGCCATCCAAGTTTTTTTCCGGACTCTCTTTGCACTTCATCATATACAACAGAAAGCTGTGCTTTGCAAAGTGAATAAACTTCCAGTTCCCCCTTTCCATTTGTTGTTGTCCTTGCCTCAATCACACCTAAATGAAAGCAAAGAAACCGTTCCGGGGAAAAACTGCTCAACGTGTTCTTTCCTGCGTTAGATAGGAAGATCTGCATTTATTTTGGAGAATTCGAGCTGGGAAACACCATGTCCAAGCAAATCTCATAAAGCTGCGCGGCTTTCCATATGGCAACCACCCTGAATACAGATGTGTCAGCACAACATCTGGTTGGTTTGGGTTTTTTTCAAATGCAAGGGAATATTCACCTCTGAGAAGTGCATCTCGCCCAACAGCACCCATGAAGAGCGGCTGCGGTGGGGTGGTTGGCGCTGGTTGGGTTGCAGTCATCTGTACCGGTGAGGGATGCAGAGGTCGGCTCTAACAAATTAGGCTTTGTTTCAAACCTGCCCCATGGCATTCAAAACAAAAAAAAATCATTTAATTCTCAAAATGGATGCATATTAGTGGATGATTTGGGACTTAGATACTTTTTGCCTGTATGACATTCGATCTGGCGCTGCATTTCAAAGAGAAAGATCTCAGGATTCCATCCGTAACGCCGTCCGCTACGCGCTGACCGTAAATAGATATTTTTTTAAAAACAGTGAGGCTGGAGTTAGAGGGCTTGCAACGACTCGTTGCGCATAACCACGCTTCATTTTTGGGGTGAATGAAGGGGATCAGCTCGGTAACGATTTCCGTAAGATTGTGACCTTAGGGCCCCTCGGGTCCAGCATTAGCATTGGCAATGTCCCTGTTTGTGTTCTTAAAACCGGCTAAGCGTGCACCGCTGCGATGGCCTGCCGTGCTCCGATGGGGAGATTTATGCTTCCTAAGTACATTGTAAAAAATTTTATAAAGTAGCTTAAATATTTACACAATAAGCATTTAAGGAAACAGTTCCGTCTCTAAAGGAGCTGCTGATCCTTTAGGACCATCGGACCATGGCCGTGGAGGGTTTTTTAAACTGCCTGACCTCCAGGAATTTTCTTTTTTTCACCTAACTGTGTTTAAGCAGACAAACAAATGGAAACTCATACACAGGAACCTATAAATAATGTTAATGACCTGGCTTGTATCCTCAAAAGCCAGGAAATTGAGGAACATGACGGCGAGCTGGCCCCTTAGCTCACCGAAGGGTGGGAAGCGTAGCTGGGAGGAGACGGTGCAAGGACAACGCGAGCCCTGGGGGTGCCACGTCTGTGTCCCCAAGGAGGGAGGACGGTGGCCACCTTGCCGGCGGAGCAACGATTGCACGGGCAAGATCTCGTCGCCGTGCAGGGTTTGATTTCTGACTTGCAGCCTTGGGGGCTGCTGTGGTGAAGGTTTGGGAAGGTGGGATGGGGGGGCGAGGCGGTGCTGACGTCGCGGCTGGTTTGACACGACATCCAAGACGCAGTGGCACGGTGGTTTTCTGGGAGGCAATGAGCATCTCCAGCACTTCCACCCTACCCTTGCAATTACTCTGATTACCCAGTCCTGCACCGGAGGGGTGCTGCTGGGGTGACCCGTGCCCCGCGGTCGGACGTGACTTGGGGTGAACTTGGGTGGCAGGCAGGGGTTTGCCACCTCCGCCTTGCACTTGCCCCAGGACGAGCACCTTTCTTTTGCTCCCCCATTCAATTTTGCAATGCTGTGTCTTTAGCCCGTGCAAGCTTTTTATTTCTTGCTTCCTCCAGCCTGTCCTTCAGCCTCGGGAGCTGCTGAACCTTGCAGTAAGACACTGGCTGTGCAGCCACCGGTGGTGACGAGCCAGGCAGCCTTTGCCTTCAGGGATGTCTTAAGGAAGATGCAAGGGTCCAGCTGGGGGCCCTTCACTTGGTCTGCATTGAGGACAGCAGCCCAGACCCCCCTGGGGCGGCTGGTCCCTGTCACCGGCGCGGGACGGATGCCCCTTGGATGGCAATAGGTGAAATCCTGGGGGATGGGTGCCTGCCTGCTCGCCTCCCCATCAGCACCCACCACCCCTTTTCTTTGCGCTTCCTGAGATGCACGGGTTTGGATGTTTTGGGGTATTTTTTTGTGGTTTGGGTTTTTTTTGTTTTGTTTTTTTTTTTTCCTCCTGCTTGCACGGCAAACGGATGTTTAGATCAGAAAGGAAATAGGATCGCTGTTTTCTCGGCTCTGCGTGCAGCAAACAGCCCTTCAAAATAACTCGGGCGTTGTAAGTGCCAGGAAAAATAGCGAAGCCAAAATGTTGTAAGCAAATAATCGGTCTTTCTGCTAAAGGTCTCCTCTTCAGCTCTGAGTTTGCCTATCAGACTGGTTGGTTTTAGGTTTTGTTTTGAGGTTTTGCAATGATCTTCAAAGCAAACAGATTCATTATGTGCTGGACGAGAGATTTTTCCTGATCCCACAATGCTGCTTCCAGGAGATTTCCGTGGGAAAGCAGAGCTTTTGGGTTGGGAAATTGTAATTACTCTAATTTGGGAGCTCATATTTGGGCCCCAAGTGCCCAGCGCTTGGAGGAGGTGGCCCTGGGGGACAGTGCCCTCCGGGGTGTCCCCACAGTGGGAGCCTGTCCCCGTCCCCTGCGGGGGGAGAGCTCCTGCAGAGATTTTTGGCCGGTGCTGTGGGAAGAGCAGAACCTCACCGCGCAGCCCAGCCCAGCCCGCCTGAGTCACCCCGGGCAGGAAAGGCGCTCAGCAGGTTTGGAAAACTGGCTGGAAGGGCAAGCGATGCCCTGCCTGCTCCCTGCCTGCTCCCTGCCTGCTCTCAACGATGCCGGGGGTTAGCCCTGACATCTGGGGCTGGCAGTGCCGTTGCACCCTGAGCTTGTCCACATGGTGCCACCGCCACCCTAAAACACCAATCCCAAAGAAAACCCCGAAAGCATCTCCCTGCAGGTGAGCGCCGCCGTCCTGCTCGGTAGCAGGGCACGTCCTGTCCCTTTAGGGATTTTTGGGATATCCAAGCCAGGAGCCCCATTGCTGCCACCCCACCCTCCCCTCCCCGTGGCACCGGACCCGATGGGCGCCCGTGCAGGACCCCATGGGACGGGGTAGGTGGCACCAGCCCTTCCCCGGGCGCTGGCCCCTGGCTGGCTCCCGGTCTTGTGGAGGGGAGCAGGATGTGTTTAAAATACAGAAAGTGATGAAGTGTCGCCCAAACTGAGCTGTTTCCCAGCCCCGCAGCCGTCTCATCCCAGATTTTGGCTGCTCAGCCTCCAGGCAAAGGGCTCGCTCAGCGCTGCCTCGGACCCGCGGGCTGCAGACCCCCAGGGGTGCACCCGCGCCCGCTTGGCTCCGAGGGCTCCACGGACGCTGTCACCCATCACCCCCCCCCACCGCCGCGCAGGATCCGGGTCTTCCCATGGTGGAAAAGCCTGGATTTTGCCGGCTTGATGGGTTCGATAGAGAGGATGCGGGGAAGAGCTCGTTAGCCTAATGACTGCAGACACTGAGGTGGGGAACGGGGGCAACAGGTACTTTTTTTTTTTTTTTTTAGACTTCATTTTATTTTTTTCGTTTGGAAATGCAGTCTCTCGCAGTCATGCTGTCACAGTTAAAATAAGGTTTAAATTACAGGGCTGGCTGTGGCTTTTTCCCTTTCTTTCAGAATTTTTGCCAACTTGCAATTTACTTAATGAAATCCTGCTATTTCGTTTAACGGGGATATTTTTTGCAGATGTTGATTTAACCCAGCTTTATAAAATATGTGAACTGTGCAGTTTCTTTCCTATTTTTAACAATTTAAGGATTCTAATGCAAGAACTTGACAAGAGTTTGCCATGTCGATAGCATTGTTTTGTTCGTACCGTGCAGATACCGGGGTTGAACGACGAGGCTTCCGCATCATCCGCAGTCCCATCCGAAATAGTCGGAACTGTTGCAATAATGAGCAAAAAGTTGTCCAAAGCGGGAGCTGTGGTGCTTACGAGAGCTTTGTGAATATATTGCTGCAAAATACCTGGTTTTACACTCAGTTATTCTTCAGGATTCTTGCAGTGGGGGGGTTTCTTGGGTCCATGGGGATATTTGATATACGTAAGACCTATAGGAGAAGGGAGAAGAGAAATGAGTCTCTTTTAGGCTGCTGACAGGCTGCCTTTTTAATGTATAATACCGGGCTTATTTCCCCCCAATGTGCCTTGCTTTAGTTTTTAAACTCAAATTTCCCTTGCGGGGAGGGGAAGAATTTAATGTTTCTCCTTCGGCGCTCGGCTGGGTTCAGGGTGCGCAGTCTTGAACTCGTTAGCCATAACGAAGCATTCACATGCTCCGTTAATCTCCCTGTCCTTGATTTACAAAGAGCCCGCCCTGCTCTCCTTCCCGTTTTCCTCTCGATGGGAAGGTCATTTACTTTGGTACTTAATTTGCAGAGTTTATAACTGCAGCCGGTGCATTGCCCCCCCCACACCCCCCCAACCCACCCCGAAACATCTCATGGAGGAGTTGCAACCACAAACCCTACATAGGCTGGTCCTGAAAAGGTGATTTTTAGCCTTAAATTTCAACTGCCCTGGAAGAAGGATGAGAGCTTTGTCCAAGAAAGGTGGGAAGGTTTCTCATCGGAACGAAGACCCTTCTTGAGCTCCGCTCACAACACCCGTAAATTCTTTTAGCTGGGTGATACTGGATGAGCGCTACTGGGAATCAGGAGACCCGGAGCTAACGCTGGCAGCATCTCTGCCGTACATCTCCGGCCGTGTCCATGCTATAACTCATTAATCCTTTTCTCTTTGAACATCCCGAGCAAAGCTGGAGTATCGGGGTGTCTGGGACTCCTATTAGTGCGGCAGGACAGGATGTATCCTATGGAGTTGTGTGTGTATTTTGGTATTTTCCTATTTTTTTATTTTTTTTTCCCCCCTTTTTTTTATAAGAAACTGTGGTTTTTAGAAATGAAAACAAGTCCTTCTTGGCCGGGGAGGGTAATTAGCATGAGTCACCTCCACTCTCCATGTGTAAATACAGGGTTAGGAATTTTGTCATCTGGGAGATTATTGTGAAGATGCTTTCGGGGACTTTTGGAGGCCCCACGTCGCTGCCTCGCCGGGCTGCAGCGATGCTTGCGAACATCTTGGATTTAATGCAAATCCATTGGTTTCCATCCCCCACCCCCTGCTTAGCCCTTGCAGAAATTTTCTTGGCTGTTTAGCCGAACATAAATAGATTCACAGCACCATTCCAGGGAGTATAAAAACAACAAGGTATGTCTGGTCTTTGGGGGTGATCTTATCCCCGGCTAGCAGAAATGCATGCCCCGTGCCGCATCTCCTCGTCTGTGTTGCTGATTCATGGATTTAACAGAAAAAGGGGCCAGGAGACCCCTCCCAGTGCGTCCTCCGTGGCACACAAGTGGCACGAGGGATGTTACCCACCACGTTCATGGTGGCATGGGTCCTCAGACCCCTCCCGGTGCATCTACCCTGGCACACAAATGGCATGAGGGATGTTATCTACCATGTTGATGGTGGTGTGGGTCCTCAGACCCCTTCCGGTGCGTCCACTGTGGCACACAAGGGGCATGAGGGATGTTATCCACTATGTTCATGGTGGTGTGGGTCCTCAGACCCCTCCCAGTGCATCTACCCTGGCACACAAATGGCATGAGGGATGTTATACACCACGTTCATGGTGGTGTGGGTCCTCAGACCCCTCCCGGTGTGTCCACCGTGGCACAGAAATGGCATGAAGGTTGTTATCCACTATGTTCACGGTGATGTGGGTCCTCAGATCCCTCCCAGTGCAACCACCGTGGCACACAAATGGCACGAGGGATGTTGTCCACCACGTTCATGGTGGTGTGGATCCTCAGACCCCTCCCGGTGCGTTCACTATGGCACACAAATGGCACGAGGGTTGTTACCCACCATGTTCACGGTGGTGTGGGGTCCTCCCGCAAAGCAGAAACTGCCAGCTCAGCATCCTCGCTGCTTCGACTGCGACTGCGAGGGACCAACTCTGGGGCTTAAATCCTGCCATGCTTAAGTCATTGTTTAGTCTTTGCTTTAAGTGGGAGTAAGAGCCCGTGGATGCTGGCCACGAGCGGTTGGCAGTGGAGCGGGGCTGCTTGCTTGGAGTAAGGGCTGGAATAGACCCAGAAAATGTTTACACATAAATATATGAACTAAGCTATTGGAAAATCTGGTGTGGGGGGGTGCACAGGCATGCACGCATCTCTCGGCACGTTCCTTCCAGCCGGGCTGCGGCCGTGCAGACGTGCATGGGGGCATGGGGGGGGCAGGAGCCGTCCCCGTGCTCCCCGCCCACCGCTGGTCACCCCATATGGAGACTCCATCCCCATCGCTTTTAATTCCTCTCCAGCAGATAGGAGCCCCAAGACCTCCCCATACAGGTTTATCCTTTTAGCGTGACCAAATTGGCTTGCCCACCAGGGGGATGTGGGGGGGGGGGGATTGTCTCCTTGCAAAGGCCACACTGGCACCCAAAATCCTTTAATTCCCTGTAAAACTTGGGCAAATCCGCCACGAGAGAGGATTTGAAGTGGTGACATGCGGTGGTGACCACGGAGCCGTGGCTCCCCGTCTTGCGGGGCTTGCTCAGATAGCGAGTCTCGGGGAGAGCTTTATCGGGAGAAGGATCTTGGGCTTTGGCCAGAAAGAACAAAGCCTGAATTCCCATCTCACTCTCAACCCCTCTCTGCTTCCCATATATGTGAGGGCACTGATACTGTGCTGGAAAAAAAAACACAACTTCTTTAAGGATGCTGGGGGAGGATTATCAGGCAAGGGGAGGCATCAGCCGGAGCCGGTTTTGGGAGCAGAGAATGGGTTGGGATGGGGGACCCACAGCCCATCTTGGGTACCAGAGGGGGTTTGGGATGAAAACCCAAGATTTTTGTTCTCCCAGAGATCCTAGGCTGGGGTCTCGTGGCTGCCCAGGGTCGGACTCTGCGCCCAGGCAGCCATGGAGGCGCGAAGCAGCTCATTCCCAGCCCATGGGGAGAAAAACATTGGATGGGCTCCTGCTCGTGGCCCCCGGGGAGCCTCCCCAGCCTGGCACTCCTCCGTTGCAGCTTGTTTTCCAGGTCGGTGATAGTTTCCTAAAGCTTTCGCAGTCCTTGATATTTGCAGTGGTATTGGCATCCAGCCGACAGACATCTGCCTCCAGCGCCTCGGTCTTCTCCTGAGGATGCTGCTTGTGGCTTCAGAGAAATCAGGGTGGCCTTGGGTTTTTTCACCTTGGGTTTTTTCACCTTGGGTTTTTTCAGCTGCTTCTCACGTCGTCTGCCTCTGCTCCGAAACCCTGCGCCTGGTTCTCAATCCTAAATCCGATAGAGGTGGGCTAGCGGGGCGAGGCTGGCTTCCTTCTCGCTCCGGAGGGAACAGCTCAGGCTGGACCACAATTGCAAGCTCTCAAAATTTATCCTGACAGCGACGTTTCATTTGGTTTTGCTTTGATTTTCCACCCAGGGAAGCATCTCCACTCGTTTTCTGGTTAGGAAATACAGAAAAGCTGTATTGACTTTGCTGGCATTTTTGGGGAGCAGGTTTTGCACGACCAGCCTGGGGCATCTGAAGGAGGCCTCTTCATCTGCTGCTTTGCTCCAGAGAAGGTGTCGTGCGGTGGCGGAGGGACACGTGGCCTCTGCTGGGTTAGTGGTCCTGCGCCGGGTTAGTGGTCCTGCACTGAGTTAGTGGTCCCGCTGCCACCGGGGATGCTCCGATGCTCATGGTGAGCATCTCCAGAGGCATCTCCGCAGCTGCCATTCTTGCCAAGTCAGCATCTGGCTTCCTAAAACATCTCCATCACCTCCGTGTCCCCTCCACCCCGGCAAAAACCCCTTCATTTAATGCCGGTGTGAACCACGCAGGACTTTGGTTGGGTTACAACCCAAACCACGCGCCTCTGGACCATCACCCTCCAGTAAGGTAATTCCCAGGCTCAGCTGGGAGCCGAGTCTGGCACCCGACGCGCTCTGCCCGAGAGGCACGGTGGAGGCGGAAAGCGGTGTTATTTCTCTTCAGAGGGACCTACTAATTAGTTTCTGCTTTTAAAATGCTTCGAAGCGCTCAGCTGAAACTCCTCTACGAGCGAAAACTATTATTATTTATTTATACCATTTTCCAGAACCTCCTCCTCCGTGGGATGCTCCGATTTGCCGCAGCTCGGGTCATTGAGCAGATTATTTCCCTCCTCGAGGGCATCAGTCGGGATGTCCTCTTAAGAGCACCAAAAATTTTGCACTGCAAAGCCGAAACGGCTTGGAAAGGGAGAAGAGCTCAGGAGATCCCGCGGGATTTGGCCCAACCCAACTTCTGCCCACCAGCCCAGCCCAAGTCGGATGCGGTTGGCGTAGCCAGGATTGCAGCAGGCGGCCCCGGGATTAATTAATAGCGAGGGCTGGCGCGGCGCCAGGCGGGAGCGGCGCGGGGAAGGGAGCGTTGGACGTTGCGGCAGCGGCTAAAAAGGGAAATTTGCCATGGGGTGATTTATGGGGTGATTTCTCCCGGATTCTCAGCGTTTTTTCAGGCTCTGTTAATAAAAAAAAAAAAGGGGGGGATTGCCTACACAGTTGTTTGGAGGAGTTAAAAACGTGCGAGTTCTCAACCTAAAAAAAATGCAAAAAGGGGATTTTTTTTTTTTTTTTGGTCCCCGTTTTTTGGTCCCAGCATCCCCCACCCTCGCAGTCCTGCCCTACAGAGGGCACTCGGGGAATGAGGCGTCCCCTCTCCGCGGCGCGCAGTCGGTGCCTTGCCTTAGGGGGCTGAGAAAAAAGCCAACCCCCGCTAGATGATGCTCAGAAGATTTTCAGCAAAACTCCTGATTTTACAGAAAATCAGTTCCTGGAGACCTTCCCCCTGCCCTGTCCCCCGTGTCTTTCACCGGCTCGTTTCTCTCCCTGTTTTTTCGGCTGGTTGGGGCGCAGGGTGATGTTATGGGTGCTCAAGGAGGTGCTGAGCACCACCCCGGGATTTTGCTGGGCTTGGACTTCCCCAGGGCTGGTTGCCACCAGTGGCAAAGTCTCAGCCAAATTTTGGTTGATGACAGGTCTGGTGCTTTCGTAGCTGGCAGCCAAGGCAGGTGATTACGTTTTGGGCTCCTTTTGAAGCTGTGTTTACATCGTTGGGTTCACTTTTACGTGCCAGGTATAAAGCGGTTACGTGCGCAGCCCAGGACCTTAAAAGCGATGAACGTGCCTGCGAAAGCCATGAGCAAGGGAAGCTGAGATTCTATGGAGACTGTTTGACTTCTTAAGGGGAAAAAAAAAAAAAAAAAAAAATCACCTAAATCTCTGAAAACATTGGCCTTGAGAAGTAACGCATAAAAATGTCAGTGAAAAATACCTGAGTTGGGCTTTCCCAGTTTTTTTACTTTCTAGGACTTTTCACCCTTGGCTGAAAAGACCTTTGTAAACCATGCAGGGGAGCTGGGAAAAAAAAAACCAAAACCAAAACCCTGCTAAAATACCTTAAAACCACGTTCTGGACCGCATATGTAATGGCCAGAGAAGGTCCATTAGAAACAAAACTCCTTGCATTTAGCTTGAAAAAAAGCGAAGTGACGATGGCTTACAAATTTCCGGGCAGAACTAAACATGGCATGTGTTTTTCTTTGAAGGATATTAAAAAAAAAAAAAAAAAAAAAAAAGAGCATGAGCTGATGATTTTGCAGAGTGGTTTCTTTTATGCAGAGAAAATTGTTTTCATCCTAATTCTTGGCATTGGCTCCTGGCCTGTGTTGCTTTTGTTTCTTGGGCTGCCATGGAAATGTCCCCCTTTCCCCCCAGGCCTCTCCACGCGCCTCTTCCACCGGCTCTGTTGCCCATCAGACCCTTTTTTGAACTAATTTAATTAATTAACCCAGTGCAAGTGTTCTTCTGAGTTAATCATCTACTGGGTTAACGAATTAAATCGGCTCATGGAAGGAGGCTGGGGAGCACCAGAGCTCTGCTCCAAGGTACGGGCTGGAGCGGAAGGAGGAGGAGGAGGAGGAGGAGGAAGGTGCCTCCTCCACGGTGGATACGGTGGCAGTGAGGGCCCTGTCTGTGGTGTTCTCTTTGGGGTTGGTTTTTGCTGGATGAGTGAGCTGAACTGGGCTCTGTGGCTGCACAAAAGCCACGTCCAAAGTGAGGAACGTGCCAGGAGCCGTGTTGGGGTTGGAGGAGTTGGGACCCTTTTGCGCCACAGCAGCAGTGACACCAGTTTAATTGTAATATAAAATCACGCTCTTATTTTATAATTGAGCTATGAGCTGGGCTGAATCTTCATGTCTCCCTCAGCAGAGCAAACCAGCAGCCTGGAGAGAGTTTGATGCTCTGCAGCATGGGGAAGGTCTAGACTGCTGTCCTTATGGGTGACCTCGGTCATCGGCTGGGGAGCCGGTGACAGCTTTTCAGGGCCTTTAAATCAGGGAGCAAGTTTGTCTTGGTCAAAGCTGGGACATTAAAGGATCCTCAGTTGATTCTGGGCCTTGAGAATAAGGTCCAAGAAGAAGCCAGAAGAAGCTCTCCAACCTCCTGCTGCCATCTCCTTGCACAAGCCCGTTGGCCTGCTGTAACACACGGCTTCTTGCTTCATTGGAGAAACCAAGCAGTGATTAGAAACATGAACTAAACTGTCCTTGTCCTCATCAGGACTTTCCCTGGGGGACGGCATGGAGAACCTTCTGCTGCCTCCACTCCTCCGGTGTCCCCAGGGCCATCGCAAGATGGCAGCTGAGGTCCCGCCCAGCCTCCTGCGGTCGTTTGCTGGTGGGCTTGGGATGTTGCCTTAAATATCCATGATGGAGCCAATGTTGGAGCGCTCCCATGGGCTGACAAAGCGGCTGCCGGCCAAGACGTGGCTCACCACCGGCTGCGGCTCCTCCAAGGGTGGGAAGGTGCCTTCAAGGTCCCACCCCACCGCTCCCAGTGAGGATGGACAGACGGATGGTGGCCCTGTGTCCCCAGGGCATCTGCATGGCGGAGCCCCGGGCTGGGGGTGATGCTCGGCTTCTCCCCCACCCGAACGGGCAAGGTCTCGTGCGGCGCGGGGGCTCTCGGGGGGCTGCAGTGATGCATTCCAGCTGAAACTTGTAAGGCAGAGGCATTTTAAGTATATTGGCTTAACGAAAATGGCTCTGAGCTTTGCTGGGGCAGATTGACAATTAATTTTTTTTTATTTTTTTTTTTTTCTTCTTTGCAGGGCCGTAAAAATTCCATTTCTGCCGCGGAAAGTTTTAACCCCTTCCTTTCCCCGGGGCTTGTTTTTAAGGGTATTAATGGGGGATTATTTTAACCGATGGATCCCCAGTGAATTGTTCAAAGATTTGGGGGAAATGTGCATGTTCTTTGTGCTGGGCTTTTTATCCGGCCCTTGTTCACAGTGAGCCCTGTACGGCCGTAGCCATCCTGCGTCCACGCTCCTGCAGGCTGGGTAGCGTAAGCATGTGTCTGTGCTATGGCAGAGGGCAGAAAAAAGGCAGAGGATCCATCTTATAGAGGTGAAAGAATAAATCTGAATAGAGACCTTGGCCGTTGAGAAGGGATGTAACTGAGCCCCGTAGCCGGAGGAGCCGTCGGCTGCCCCGAGACGCAGGCGTACGGGAGGGTGGGACATGAAAATGGGGTGTGGGCCGAGTCGTGGGGACCTTTCTGGGTACCCCACTGCATCTCTTCAGGGGCCCAGATGTCCCCATCACATTTGGAGCATGCAGTGGTTGTTTTTTTTTTTTTTCCTTTACATGCACCGTCTTCCCTGTGGGCGCCTCTTCAATGCGTTTTTCAAAAACCCATGAGCGTGGTTTGGGGTTAGGGGGGGAAGGGGGGGTTGGCATCACCCGTTCCTCACGGGGGGCTCTGCTTGGACAAAAAACATGGGGCCACTGGTGACTATTTCCTTGGGAGCCCGTGCAAAAATGGGAACGTTCCTCAAAGCCCTGCAGCAAACTCACCCCCGTTGCCTTGCGCAGCAGGATCTCCCGTGCAGCCATGTATCATGGGGGGGGGCAAGGGAGGGGGGTTGACCTGCTGAGAAGAGGTTTGGTGGCTTCGGAAGAGCCGAAGCATGAATCAGAGAGGTTTTTAATTCTGTGTTTTGTGATCTGCCCATGTTTTCCATCCTGCTTTTAAGTGCAACGTCAAGCAGTGGGACCGTGCAGCATTTTGTTTTGGAAAAAAAAGCATCGTCCTTTTGTCTTTTAATGCACGGCTTTGAACTTTACTGGCATAAAGCACTGTCAAATCATAAATAATCTAAAACCTCAAGTTATTTTCTTTACCTCGGCGCTCTGCAGGGAGCGAAAGCAGCAGCGCTGCTAACGCCATGAGGATTTACAGTATTTGCTCTTTGCATTTATTCCTGTCCCCGTATTCCTTCTGCCTGAGCCGTGCGAGGCTTTCCCTCTTACGTTCTGGCTTTGGTTTTCCGTCTTGCTTCCTATCTTGGGGTTTTGCTTTTTTTTTTTTTAATCTTAAATCGTTTGAATTTCCTTTTGGATGTGTCTACAGCGGAGGAAACGGAGGCACGAGTAAACAAGAGACGGAGTTTCAGCCCGTCCATCTGATCGATAAAGGTGGCTGCGATGGACGAGCCAGCCCTGCCGCCAGCCTAAATATCGCTGTTAGAAGTTGTAGCTGCCTCCAGTGAGAGTTGTTATAAAATGTGGCGTGTACGATGGAGGGAGGCACTGCAGGACCGAAATATTTTTTCTTTCTTCGGAAAGACAGCTAATAAGCCTGCCTCTGTTCCAGCAGAAAGGGGGAGGGTGGGGGGAAAAAAAGGTAAAAAAACCCTGAGGTTTTCTTGTCTCTGCATAAAGGGCAGCGTGGAAAAAAAAAAAAAAAAGAGGAGGGGGAAATGGAATATTTATTTATTTAAAAGGCAGAGGAGCTGCTTTGCTGCCCGCCGCCCCTGCTGTCTGCTGAGTGGTAGTGGCTAATAGCTGGAGGCGAAACTAATACTTGGCAGGGGATAAGACACAGCCCAGGCCCCCTCGTATCAGGGGCTCGCTAAAGAAGTGCTCGCTTTCCGTCAGGGCTGCGAGATGAGTTCATCTTTGCAGGATTTGGTTGCGTGAGCTGGGAGATAAAAGAAGGCGAAGGAACCCACGGCGGCACGGGGGGGG
>BOSO01004167.1:19695-58509 GCA_018403395.1 Gorsachius goisagi
GGAGTCTCCTTCTCTGGAGATCTTCAACCCCCTCCTGGACGCTGTCCTGTGCCCCCTGCTCTGGGTGAGCCTGCTTGAGCAGTGGGTGGGACTGGGTGAGCTCTGGAGGTCCCTTCCAACCCCTGCCAGTCTGGGATTCTGGGATACGAAGCTCAGTTGTTCAGCACCTCTTCTTTCTGCTGTCAGGCCATTTTCATCATTTATGAACTACATCTCGTTTCACCTCTTAAAAGAAAATACAGAATTATTTGCCATAGTGCATTCTAAAGAGCAAAACGTGCATGGTGGTAGACCAAGGGATGTTATCAGAGGAGGTTAAATGATTTTTGCCCATGCCAAGTTTCAGGGGTTTGTACAGATGGTCTTGCTTCAGGAACGTTCAATTAGATAAGACTGTTCTGGTGGTCAGATTTGTGTTAACGCCATAAACTTGGTTAAAATCATTTTTGCAACTGCTGCAGAAATACTGCAAAGAGGTTCTGAAACTTTTTATCACCCAGTTACGTCAAAGTTTCTGTTCTTGCTGGAGATCTTGGTGCGTCATATTGGCACTAGGCAGCTGGGGGGGTTCTAATTTAGAGTTAGATTTGAATCTTCTCTTCCTTCCCTAAAACTTCATGTTTGCATGGCTGGTGCTTTGCAGGGCATCATGAGATACTTTGGGAAGGGTCAAGTGCAGATGTCGGTATTCAGTGATGTGCTTGGGTACAACATACCCATCATGCACTTGTGATGAAGTCATTACCCTTTCGGAGCAAGTTGGGTTGTTCGTTTAACTCTTGGCAATCCAGATGCAGGAGCATCAGTTGAGATGGCAAAGGAAATACAGTTATTGGCCAAAGAGTAAGAAACGGGGAAAAAATGTTGGTTTTGCTGATTTTTGTCGTTAGCAGAGTGCAGCATTTGGCTGAGCTTATTGCTGAGTGACGCTGAGTGGTTTCCACTGAGGGTGGCTCAGAAGCATGGAGACACGAAGACCCATCGGTGCCACTGGGATGTGTCCCACCCCACCGCAAGGGCTGTGGCTGGGGGACAGGACCTGGTCCTTGAGGAAAGAACCCAAGTTTGCTTCTCCTGGTTCTGGGGTGCAGCTGTGCTCTGACCAAAGGTCTTCACCCATTTGCCTGCTGCACAGAGCCACTGACTCTGAATTTAAGGGGCTCATCTCACCCGGTTGTGTTCAGCAGGGCTTTTCCCATGCCTTTCGGAGGCCCAGGACATCACCTCCAGTATAGAATCATAGAATCATTTGGTTGGAAAAGACCTTTAAGATCATTGAGCCCCACTGTACCTGTCCACTACTAAACCATGTTGGGCGTTAGGAGGGATGAAGATGTTGGCTCACTCCACCATGGAGGATGGCCGCAAAGCCAGGGAGATGGTGTTTCTTTTCCCAGTGGGGTTGAGGTTTCTGATTGCTGTGGGGTTTCCTTCCCAGTTCTGGATAAAATGCTCATCAAACCAAAAAGGGGCTGTTGGCAGCCCTGCTGGGTCCTAAAAATAATTTAAACAGACGATGGGGGAGGAAAGGGCCAATCTTGCAGTGGTTTAGAGGTGTGATGGGTGAAGGGGTCGGTGCAAGACCATGAGCATCAGCCATGGCAAAGGGTATCCTGCCGGCCCCGCTGACTCCCCGCTTGCCCAATTACCCCCCTTCCCCCCATCTCCCTCCCCTTAAATTTGTATAGTTACAACTCAAGTTGAGCTCTAACAAAGCCGCTTAATTCAAAGATCGTTAATAGGGAGGGGAGCCCATTCCCTTCTGGGGTAATTTGAGCCTGAAAAGAGACGGGGCTGGAGGGCTGCTCTTGAAATCCGGTGTGTCAATAGGGTCTCTGAAGCAAAATAATGGCATCACCCCGTGTGCGAGTTAATCGGACATGATGGCACGAAGGCAGAGGGGTCAGCAGGCCACGGGCGCGTGATATATTGTCAGGGAGCTTAATGCTGGGCACGGAGCAGGGCTGGCTCGAAGCAGAGCTCCTTGCTTGAAATCCCAGGGAGGTTTTCTGTTACCCGATGTGGTAGGAGTGGGAATGATGTTCAGAAAGAGGTTAATTCACCCTCCGGGGCTCTTCTATGGCTAAGAGTTCTCATCTTCCTTCTGGAGGCATCATAAACTCTGGAGGCAACATAAATTAAACAGATTTCTGGCAGTCTGTGTCCCTCCCATCTTCTTTGAATGTAATTCCTAGAAAGAAAGAGACGTTTCTCATTGTTCTGGAGAGAGTTCCAGTGGCTTTGTAGGAGGACATGTGTAGTTCATAGCAACTACTCCCCCTTGGCATGAAATGCCTCCTCAGATTTCATGTTCCCCGTGGGAACATCAGCATCGCTGTCAAAGAATATTAGAGAGATAACTGTCAGGTCAGTCATCCAAGCACTTTGTAGACATCCCCTGTGTTTCAGCTCAGCACAAGTTGGCCTTTGAAAATGGGGGTACACCACCACCGCAATGCTGGAGGAGCTTGGGGAGCCGCCAAGCTCAGGGATGGCTGAGTTGCAGTGGTAGTGTCCATGCCGGCTCTTGGTGGTAGAAGTGCACATATCTTGAGTACACGGGGTCCCAGATGCTGGACACGGGATTGAACGTTGAACTAGAAAGAGGCATTGATCTCCATAGAAGGTGGTGGGTGGCCCGTTGGGTCACCAGCCTTTGCTTGAACCTTCTTTCTTGGTGGCATTTGATATAATTGGAGATGAGCTTTGGTTTGGAGACGGGCTTTGGGTTGAACACAAGTTTTGGGTTGAATACAAGTTCAGTTCCCGTGTGAGCAAAGCTGATGGGGTGGGAAGAGCCATTTGCTTACCCTCCATACCCATCTTTTCCCGGGCGGTCACAGCAAACCCTGACTCTTCCTCTGCTTTCCCCCACAGATGCCAGTACGTCGCCCGATGCCGTGAAGAG
Organism: Gorsachius goisagi; assembly: GCA_018403395.1. Taxonomy (NCBI): domain Eukaryota; kingdom Metazoa; phylum Chordata; class Aves; order Pelecaniformes; family Ardeidae; genus Gorsachius; species Gorsachius goisagi. Next base: position 22,604 of record BOSO01004167.1, read on the forward strand.
GAGCCATTGGTGCAACGTGGCCTATTGGGAGCACCGGACGCGCGTCGGCCGCCTCTACACAGTGTACGAACAGTCTGTCAGTATATTTTATGACCTACCTCAAGGAAACGGCTTCTGCCTCGGACAGCTAAACCTGGAAAACAGGAGCGAGACTGTGAGAAGGACTCGAAGTAAAATCGGTTACGGGATTTTACTTAGCAAAGAACCGGATGGTGTATGGGCTTACAACCGCAGCGAGCATCCCATCTTCGTCAACTCCCCAACACTGGACATCCCCAACTGTAGGACTTTGATAGTGCGCAAGGTGATGCCGGGCTATTCCATCAAGGTGTTCGACTACGAGAAGTCCTGCCTCTTGCAGCACACGGCCGATCTGGATTATGCGGACGGGCCCTACGACCCCAACAGCGTCCGGATTAGCTTTGCCAAAGGCTGGGGGCCATGTTACTCAAGACAGTTTATCACATCGTGTCCTTGTTGGCTGGAGATTTTACTCAGTAACAATCGATAACGGTCAGCCTCTGACGAAAGGAAAAAGAAAAAAAAGACACAGACTATCCCAAATATCATCTACCTAGATTTAATATAAAGTTTTATATATTATATGAAAATATATATTATACTTGTAATTATGGAGTCATTTTTACAATGTAATTATTTATGTATGGTGCAATGTGTATATGGACAAAAAACAGAAAATGCACTTTGGCTTATATAATTCTTTCAATACAGATTTTTTTTTTAAAAAAGAAAAATTATACAGCAAAAATAGGAGAAAGCCCTAATTTTGATGTATGGTTTTTTGAACTATTATTAATACCCAGACAAAAAGCTAATACCAGTCACTCATTGATAATAAAGTATTCGCATTATAGGGGGGGGGTTAATTGTCTTTTTTTCCCCCCCCACCCCCTAAACTGAAGTCCGCAGCAAGTGTCTGCTCGGGCTCTCTGCAGTCAGGGGGGGTTCCAGAGGGGCGACCGCTGCCTCCCATCTCAGCCCAGGATCCTTAGAAGAACAATAAATGAGTTGTTGGAAGGCTGCAGGTGTCCCCAAGAGGAGGGTACGTGAGGCCAGTTTGAGAGATGGGGAGCAAACGGAGAAGGTGAGAGGAAGATCTCCCATAGGTGTTCTTGCTCAGGGCGCTGTGATGTCTCTGATAACACAAAACACGATGGGGACATCGTGAAGATAAGCGTGAGTGTTCGTGTTCGTGCAAATTAGTGGTTATCAGTGCAAATCAAGAGGTATCAGTGCTGGTGGGAAGAGCAGAAGAGACCATGGCCCTAAGAGCTGCCCAGTAGGACCAGTTTGCATTATCAGTCTCGCACGGGGATTGTCTCAGAGTCCGGTATCTCCGGGACGTGTTTGATGGTTGAGAAACAAATGGTGGTTTTGGATAACTCACGGTCGGGTGGATCCTCAGTTGGAGACACCACAGCGTGGCCTGAATTTCGGGAACCTCTCCAGTAACTTGAAATAAGGCGGAGGTGAGTTGGCTGAGCTGCGTGCAGATTTGTCCCGTAGATCTCCCAGTCTGTCGTCCAGGCAATAAACTGATACAGAATTGTTTGGGAAGAATATATTTGCTCTGAGGAGCAGTTGCAGCCAGCGTTAAGTCCTGGTCAGATAAGCTTGTCTCAGCCGGTTTCCTTTCTCTGGAAATCCTGGATAAAATCAGGCATTTTGCTGACTTCTGCGTGAGCTTCGTTGCTGTCAGCGCTGTAGCACCCATGCGCTTGCGTGGGTAGGTTGGACGTTGTCTGGCTTCCCTTGGTTAGTGAAGTTATTTATTGCCAGTGACGGGTGTTGCCAAGTCGGAGAGTTGTGTTACAAATCCCTTTACGTTTGATTTTCATAAAAGTCCCAGCCTCTGGAGTCCGGTGACTGCGGAAGCACCTCAGTTTTCAGTGCTACAGAGGATGTTTTTGTAGCCCTCATATTTGCTGAGAAAAACATGCAATGAGACCCCCCCTTGACGGCTCAGAACTTGGAGAATAAAATAGGACATAAACTTACTATTAAAAAACTCTCCTGATGCGCCTCAGGGTCATGCATTTGGCAGCTGGGCTTGGTGTTCCTACAGCAGCTTCGGGCGAGGATGGGGAAGGTGGGGACCACATTCCACGATGGAAGGGAAGCGTCCGGAGCTGGGGTGGGTGTCGGGGTGAGACACGAGCAGGGAATGGCGCAATGACATTTCCGAAGTCATTTTTCAAATTATAACCATACTCGATAACTTTAATTGGGACCACATTGGTTGAGTTCACGCGGCATCAGGATGAATACTTGACATCATGAATTTTTTGTTTGTGTTACAGCGATTGTTGTCAGGGAACGGTGTCAAAACATGTCACTATCGTTTAAAGCCAGCTTTCAAGAGCGTTGCGGGGGTTTTTTATTCCCTTTGGCTTAGCTCTGGAGTTTCCTGCCACCCCACCTACCTCACTCACCGTGGCACTTTCACGCAGTTGGTCTGAGGCCATTTTTGTGGTTTTGGGGGTTTTTTGAAGAGATTTTTGTTCATACCGTCCTCATTTTAACTGGGGAGAGCCAGCCAAAAGCTGAGTTGCTTCTCCTTGTTGCCTTTTCTTTTTTTCCCAGTGTTTTCCCACCACCCCCCAGAAGGTTTTGCATTCGCATCCCGAGCAAGCTGCTGCCTTCCTCCCCATCCTCCTCCTCCTTCTCCTCATGTGCAAACAAGGATGCAGCAGTGCCATCATTTCCCACTTTCTACCAGCTTCTCCCATATTTTGGACAAAATAGCACCAAGGATGGACATTGTTGTTTGCTTTCATACCACCCACAAAAGACCTGGTCCCAGTGGATTTTTCCCTACCTTAACTCTTTGCCGTGCAGCTGGGCTGGTCGGGCGCCTTTCAGTTCTGCTCGGGGTTTGCATCAGCAAAAGGATTTTTGTGGGTTGAAATTTGAGGGTTAACTTCGGGGTTTCCCGTGTGCAATCCACTGACTGTGCTTATTTTGGGGTTGTTTTTTTTTTTTATTACTCATGTGCTTCCCCAGGAATAAATCTGGAGTTTTATTTCAGTTGACAGCAAGGCTTTGAAGGGAATAAAAAAAGATTTTATGGTGAGGCAATGAAATCAGACATCAAGTACTCCTTTCTGTCCCATTTCTTCCCTTCTGTACCTTACTGTAATCATACAAACTTAAGATCCTTTAAAGAAGCTTTAGGGCTTCCAAGCAATTGAACTCCACGCTGGACCCTCGCAAAGCTCAGCTAAAACCTTCCCCAGGTGATCCCCCGCGCTAGGTTTGAACTGGGGGGCTGTTGGGTGACCCCAAGTCCAGCAGTGGAGCAGCCCTTGGGGTGCCTGCAGATGGAGGGCACTTGCATTGGGTAAAGAAGGATTCTTTCCGTGCCAGGGTTTGCAGGAGCAGCTGGGCATCGTTGGGTTTCCCTAATGACCCGTTGGGTCTCTCCTGTGCCCACAACCCACAGCTGCTGGTGTTTGCTCATCAGCCCCAGCCCCTATAAAAGATGGCCACAAGGCTCTGGGCAGCTTCTTGGGGTCCTCCAAAGGTGCTTCCTTCTCTGTCCTGGAACAGTTGTGGTCTTCCAACATCTGAGGTAAGTGGCATGTTCTCTGGTTTTGTTCCTTTAAGGTCTATGGGGGGTTACCCTGTTTTTAAGCGCGGAAATGAAAGTGGTTTTTTGGTGGGAGGGTGCTGAGGTGTTTCCACCTGGGCTGTGCTTAGACCAGGCTTCTTGTGCTGCTCTGTGTACCCCAATACTGCAGGTTTTTGTGTGATTGCTTTTGAGCTGGAGCTGGTTTAGCTTTGTCCTGGGAAGGTTGTTGGGTCACCCCTGTGGCTGTGTTACTGCTGAGGGCTTTTTTGGAGGGATGCGTTGGGCAGCACAGCAGGGAAGTGCTTCTTTTTGTGTAGTAGTGCTGGGACACCTGTTGTGTTGCTACAGGGGGTCAAACCGAGCTGGGGGTGCCAACCCTCAGTAGGGTGGCAGGATCCCTGTAGCACCCCTCAGCCCTGTGTGGTCAGAGGAGACAGAGGGGCAGCAAACCCTTGAGCAACCATGCCTTCACCTGTGCAGGAGGGCTTCAGCAATGCATGGACCTCAGAGTTTGCTCCCACTCATTGGTTACTTGTATGGAGAAGTTGTGGTTTTGTTGTAGGATGGGGGTGTTGCATGGGTTTGGTGCCTCAGCTGGCCTTAAACCAGTGTGTCTCACCCCTCCAAGGCAGTGACTGCTTCTCAGGTGGAGCTTTCCCAGACCACAGCCCTCAAATCTCCTTGTCAACAAGGAGTAAGATCTTGATCCTGCAGAAGAGCCTGAGATGAATGCTCTGACTCACCCTGGCTGCTTTATGGATCATCTGCAGAGGTGGTGGGACATGGAGATGTTCTAAGGTGTTACTTGGGCGTCAAAACTTGCTGGACACCTTTATTTGTGAGTGCCAAAGCATTGGCAGAGGCATCAGTGGGTTCCCTGTGGTGTTACGGGTACAACCAGGAGGTTGAAGGCTGCGCAGTCCGTTTCTGGCTTCCCTGTGCCAAATAACCCCAAGTCTACTCAAATGGAAGTCTTGAATTAGGAATTCTCCTAGAATTGGACCCGAGTCTTTATGGGCTTTGATTTGTGGAATGTGTTTCTTTGACAAGATCCTCTTAATTTGGGTAATACTGCATTTTCAACCTGTCTGTGCATTAGGCTGATGAGAAGCAGCCAGTTGCTGCTGGTAGGTCCCAGAGGCTGCGAGAAGGTGTTCATCATCCCCATCCTTGATGTTTATTGCTGCTATGACTGAGAAAGAGCTTTTACTGGCCAGACTGGAAGAGAAATGAATGCTAAAAGGAGCTACATTCAGCTCCTCTTAAAAAGAGAGGCTAAAATCCTTTGTGGCACAGGTTTTGCCACAGTTCTACAGGGTCTATCAGTCTTCAGACCATAATCCTCCTTCTCGGGATTTCTACCTCCATAGTAAAAGTGCAAGGGACTTGCTGAATGCGTAATTAAAAGCTGAATATTGCCCCCAATGCATGGACTAGCAAGAAAAAAGGGAAAATCACTGTTGGTGCGGAGGAAGGAGCTGGAGGTTTGTCTCGGGGCATGATGCTGCTTGACTTTATGGTCTTTGTAAGTAATGGAACATCTTCAGCTCCTTGGGATGCAAATTAATGTTTATAATGGAGCAGTGGAGTTGCTGAAGTGCTGGTACATGTACCTGCACTTCCCAAAACTTCAGCGGGTCCTACAGGCTCAGGCTTTCTGCCTGCTCTGGTGGTGTAGCTGTGGGTAGCTTCAAGCCCATGGGTGGGAGTGAAGTGGAGGAAGAGCTTTGACAGCTGCCCAGGACATGGTGTGGCTGGAGATGCTGTGCTCCCGGTGCCTTTGAGGGGTGTGAAATGAGCCTCAGGAGCCAGAGTGTTTGGGTTTTTTTTTTTTCCTGACAAATGCCAGGACCAAAACTCAGTCTCACCCAGGTAAATAGTCCTGTGGAGGGAGCCGGCTGCGGGGACGGGGCTGTGTAAAACTGCTCTGGTCCTGTGCCTTGCTTTGGGGTTTGAGCTGTTGAATTTGGTGACTGGGGCTGGTGGTGAATCTGCTGCTACCTGGCTGGTTTTTAAGCTCAGTTTTCTAAGAAGCTTGGTATGGGGTGGCTGTGGAGCCAGGCTGGGGGGTGAGAGAGATGCTGGTGCCTTCACCCCATCATGTCCCTCATCTGAGCTGTTTGGGAGCAGGAGCTGCCTTGTGGATGAACGTGAATCTGGGCTGACAGTTGGCCACCATGGACCACAGCTTTCCTAGAAAGCAAAAAAAATAAAGTTTCACCTCCCTTTCCCCTCGCTTGAGGTGGACTGGGTTGCTCAATCTGGCAACCCCCCAGGAAGGGAGGTGTGCAGGGGATGTCCCAGCCTTGCAACGGGGTCTTCAGCATCCCTTGGTGCTGGGTGGCATCCCACGGCTGGGTCCTGCAGCCACTGTCCCAGCACCGGCATGCCACGACTGGGTCCAGGAGCCTGAGACGCAGTGGTTAACTGCGGAGCATCCGGAGTTATTTCCTGTAAATAACTTCTTTTCCTTTCCTCAAAGGTCGTCTTTTTTCCGTTTGGTGCGTGATGAAGCATTGCTTGCTGCTTTCTGGATAATCCTTCCTATATTCCTGATTTATGTATGTGCTGGTGCGATGCACAAAGTAGCATCTGTACTATATACACTGTGGGAACAACCCAAAATTGCTCTGAAACTCGACTGGCTTACAATTATATTGGATTCTATTAAATTAAAACACATAGCACATATATTACACAATAAACCACAGCTATTTCATGGATCAAATTAAGTTTTATTTGGGCAAATTACAACCTTTCTTACAGTTGGGCCTTTGTGGAAACCATTCCTTTTTAATAAAAGCAGGCATTTTTGGCAAATGCTCTTAAAGTGTGCATTCCAAATAATTGCATATACTGTTGCTATTCTTTCTGGGATCTATGTGGCTAATTATCTTCTATTTAGGAGAGGTTCAAATGAGCGGTATCTTCCCTTTCTTCCTCCCCCACACCTCCCTTCTGCTGGAATTTCTTATTGCTTTCCATTTTTATTAGCTTGGCTATGGAAGTCGGCAGAAAAAACCCAAAAATCTTCTCCTCGTTAAAAGCAGGAGTGCCTTTCCTGGAATTTCTTGGGGGAAATGTGACCCTCGCAGCTGGCTCAGGGGGATGCGGGGCTTGGGGGGACGAAGCTGAAAAAAAACCTTCTGAGAAGTGAGATGAGATGTGGTGTGTGCATGGGGGAGCTCTGGAGGGCGGTGTAAAACCCATCCCCTTTGGGGGGGCTCCTTATTTAATAAGTGGGTTGATTCTGCCGCAGCGTTTTCCTGCAAGGGGTGGGCGAGGTGGCACGCCAGGCCCTGCGAAATGGCTTTTGCTATAGCAAAGCCTCTGTGAGGATGAGCAAAAAAAAAAAAAAAAATCAAATAAATGGTTCAAAATTTGTGGGGATGGATGGACAGGGTGGCTCGCTCCTACATTTCCTTAGGAAACTTGGTTAAAAAATAAATGCCATCAGCTCCTCTCCAGCTTTGAGAAGTGCTGCTCTGCTGGTTTTCCTGCCTCTGGCTTTCCGCTTGCTGTTGGGCCGGGCTTATAGCTACCAGTATTTTCTGGGAATCATTTTTCCCCACAGTATTTTCAGCCTGGACCAGGAAACAGAGGAAATGTCCTAAGTGCGGTCTTCCTTGGGTAACTTCTAGCCCAGCGAGATGGGGATAAACAGCAGAGCAGCACCAAGCTTCCCCATTCCTGACCGCACGCCACGAGACCTCCATAAATTTTTAGGCTTGGGTTTCTTTACGCAGCAGCACCTCTGGATTATGGGAAGGGTGCTCGGCCCCTTAGCTGGGTGGGATGGAGATGATGGAGCTGTGGCTGTAGAAGTCCTAGCATGTTATATAAAACTTCAGAGCTTTATGTCAGTTTTCCAAATCCATCTGGGCACTATTGTCAGAAGATCAAGAACTATTATTTAACCTCCCAAATTACATCTGGATGCTGTTTACGGGATTGTGTTCAGCACGATCGTGTCGGCAGGAGAGGGTTAGCACTGGCAGTGGGAGTTGGTCTTGGGGATGCCAGACTGTCTGCTTCCATGGACTGGTGGCATCTCCCCATCCTGCTCCGAGCCTGTGGGCCCCATCAAGGCTCCTTGCAGCTAATGGTTTCCCTGTTGCTTTACAACTGCTGCCAAGGGTCTGCTCGGAGTTTCCTCATCTGCCTGTTGGTGCTTCCCAGCTCCTTCCTTCCATTGCTCCCTGGTGTGTGACAGCCCTCTGGGTGCGGGCACCCTCGCCACCCTGCGGCTGCCAATGTGAGTTGGGTGACAAGCTGATGTCCCCATGGCATGTGCCATTGGACTGTCTGGGTCCTCCACAGTTCCTGCAGAGAGTGAACATCAACCTGTGGCATGGGGGGAAGAAGAAATAGGATCATTCTGTCCATATAATAGATTCCCAGAAGTGTCTTTATTGATTTTTTTTTCTTCTTTAATAATAAATTGAGAGCATCTCTGACCTATTGCCTGCTTCCTAATATGGCCAGGATTGTTGCCACTGCCATGTAGCCTGTGACTGTGGTGCAGGTGGTGTTGGTGCTTGCTCAGTTCCCAGTACCTCTGCACCAGGGACCTGTGGTGGGGCAGGAACCAAATGAAATGGCCATGAAATATTTTCAATGACCTCTGTGACTGCAATGTTGGAGGACAGTGGGGGCTGTGTTGCTTGGTTGCATGGCAGGAGGTCACAGCCTGGCATTACAGGGAAGAGCACGTGCAATGGGAGAAAACATGGATGGGTGAGAAAGGGAAGAGTTCCCAAAGCATGCCTTGCAGCCTGGCTGTGGGTTTTGGAGGGAGAAGATTCAATGCCTTGTCCCTGCTTGTCTCTTCCATCCAACACCCATGCCTTCTGTCATCTTCTAACTTGGGTTGTATGTTTTAAGCTGGATGATGCTCTCTATCTCTGTGCTGGTCTGAGTCAGGTCATGGTGCTGTGCAATGGGATGGCATTTGGGACATGAGGCTTTACAGGCAGGTGGTACAAACTCCTAGGAGCTGTGGTTGAACACCATCATCTGAAGGGCTTTGTGTGGAGCATGCTCGCTCCTGGGGCAGTAGGGATAGGATATCTGACGCGCTGCTGCGATCACTTTTGGGACGCAGAATTGAAACCACAACACATTTCTGGGGAAGATGATGAGTGTGAAGTGCCTTCTCCTGAAGGATGCTGGGGGGAAGGGGTGAGAAGAAAACCCCCACTAGTCTCTGGAAATTGCTTTCCTTCCTCTTCTTCCAAAATAGCATAGTTAACAGAAATAAACTTTGCAGTGATGTTAATTTTGAAGGCCTTGTATGCCGAGCTTGAGCACGCAGAGCTCAACTGAGCAGGCGCTGAGTGTTGGGAACAGTTAATTATTACCCAAATGGTGTCTGAGTTAGTCTGAAAGGATTGAAGAATTATGAAACTGTAACGAGGGAGGCCCATTCTTGGCAAACGCGTACATGATTCAAATGCTGGGGAATTCAGTATGTTTTTCTCTTTCTTCTGAGGACTTTAAGTCAGCCGATGGTCCAGATCGCATGGTGGGGATTGAGTTGGGCCATCAGTCCGGGGGAGCTGATGCTGTAAGAGCTTCTGCAGTTGTTCTGTGTCACAGCAGCTGTTTAAAAATAGCTTTGGTGAGTCAATAATTAACCCCTTCTCACTTAAAACTCCCAAGCGTGTGAATTTCTGGATACGATGGTTTGGTGCTGGATCTGTAGGAGAAGCTCTCTCCATGGAATGTGTTCCTGCTGCAGCTGGGACCTTGCAGTGGCCCTTCTCTCTGCTCACCTCTGCAGAGGTCTTTGTGTGTTCTTTGGGCTCACATAGGTACAGTTTTCACAGGGAAGGGGTCATCTTTCCTATGGAGAGCTGCTCTTTGGCCTTGGAAGTCTAAGAAAAAAGTTAAACCACATTAGAACTTTTGGCAGAAACTCCTTAGTTTTTCTGCTGAGAATCTGAATTCTGCAGAATCTTCCTTTCTGTCATCTTGAGATCATGTGTGGTCTATGTCCAGTCTCTTCTGGATCTTAACCTATTTGTGCCTGCCTGGGAGAACAGAAGTCACGGAGCCTCAAGAGCTTCTACATCCTCCACCCCTCTGGACACCATGGTCTATGTGTGATGGTTGGGGTTCAGCCTCTTTCAAGCAGGATTTCAGTCCCAAATCTCGTGGCAAAGGTGGTGGAGGTGAACAGTCATGCCGATGGAAAGTAGTTTCCAAAGGTGATTTGTTTTGAAGAGTTTCATTTGAACAGTCCCTATTTTGAACTAGGGTGATCTTTTTGCCTCAAGTTTGGGTCACTTTCTTCCAGTACAAATCTCTGAAGCCTCATAAATAGGTAAAGAGGGAAATCGAAGCACGTGATTTAGAAATCCCTTAGTGACCCATGTCCTGATGCTTTTCTTCAAGCTGCCCCACAAAGCCCAGCCCCCCCCCCCCCAGCCACTCATGGAGCTCCCCCAGTCCTGACCATGCTTTGAAGCGGAGGATGCTCCCTGCAAATGACACTTTTTGGGAGTTGAATCCTTGGCCTCGGAAACTTTTTAAAAACTTTTTTCCTCCTACAGATGTTTTTCCTCAGTTCTAGTGAAACAAGTTAAGTGTGTGGGAATGCCTTCAGTGCTCTAATATTGGGGGGCTGATGCTTTTCTTTCTAAAATGTCCCTTGTGCTTCTCTCCCTGTTGCTTGTCTGGTTTTTAGCTGCTTCACTTGCAGCTTTTCAAGGGACGGTTACACATAGATGGTCAATAAGTCTGTTCTGCTTTGCTCAAAGTATCTCCCACCAGGAAAGTCCCTGCTGAGTTGTCTTTCTGCTGCATGTGGTGAACTGCATGAGATTCCCCTCTGGTTGTTGCTTCTGGTATTTCATAAGGGTTAATCCTCCCTCTCCTCCTCCAGCTGGTTGTGTGTTTGCAGAGTAATCCCCTGCAGGACCTATGCTCTGCTCTGGAAAATGGCTGGAAGGACCCTTTGACATTGCTGATCTAAAGTACTTCTGAAAATTCTGATGCTTCCTCATGGGTCTGTGTAGTCCCAGTGACGGTCTGCTTGGGTGTCTGGTTGGAGCCTCTTGGACAAGCCGAGGAACCCGTTCCTTGGAAAAAACACCCGTTTGACATCTGGAGTCTGCCTCCATGGGTTCTGATACTTGGCACAGGGAAGTAGAAAGGGGTTCAGCTGCTTGAGATATTGCTTTAGGTCATTGGGAAGGGTTTTCTTCTCTCTTTAGGTTGGAGATGAACACCATGAAACAATGGAAGATGAAGCCATGGGTTAGAGCAGGATCCCCCTGTATCTTCTGGGATGGGTGGTGTTGGGAGCAGGATGTCTGGCTGGGGTGCAGCTTGCTGTGTGACCTGTCGCTAAGCTAGGACGTGTGCGTGGTGATGAGCTGGATCAGCAAGCTGTTAGCACCACCAGACTTGGGTCTGGAGGGTTTCACTTGTGAACTGGAGGATGAACCCTCAAAGAAGCATCCAAATTACTTCTCCAGAGAAAGGATGCCCAGAATGCTCTTGGGAACCAAGAACTCCTTTGTCCTGTAGCACTGGAGTTCTCATCTGTCTTTCCTGCTTTAAAAATCATGAAGAAGCTAAGGCAGAACCTGACTAGTTTGAAAAACGCTCAGCTTTGCAGTTTTCACCTACAGCTTAGTCCAAAAGGCTGCGGTCTTGCAAATTGTTCCAGTTCCATCAGATCGGAATTTTCTGAACAAAAAGTACTTAATTTTTTTTTTCCAAGTCCTGGTCTTCCCTTTCAGTTCAGCTGATGGTTTTAGTGCTCGCTGCTCTTGCTGTTTCCTCCCCTTGTGTCTGTGAGTAAAGATCTGCGCACAGTAAGTTGCCACTTCTAGTTTTTAGTATCTTGCATGTAAAGTTATTGCAGATCCCAAGAAGCAGGATAACGGATAGCAAAATGGAGGTTTCACTTCCAGTGGGTTCTGTGTTTAATGAAATGAGTGTACTTATTTCTATTATGGGCAGCTGGTGCCTACTAGGGACAATTTCTCTGCAGGAGTGCAGCCCTCCATCCTTGGGAAAATGATGGAAGACCTTATTCTGCCTCTGCTTCCCAGTTTTATCAATCCCTGGAATCTGACACATTGCCCAACTGGGTCAAACCTGTGCTGAGTCCAGTAGGCAGTCCTTACATCAGCAATATTTATGCTGCTGTTGGTATAAGTAACCTATTAAATTGCAATGCGTGTGTAGTAACTTGGGCAGGAAGCCTCTCTCGACAGCTAAGACGACTTCAGGTGTGATGGGAACTGGCCTCACTATTTCTTTTTTTTTTAAAAGGAAATAAAAAAAGTTGATAGCCATGCCCATGAATTTTAGCATTGGTAAATATTTCATAAAAATGCATACATGAGCAGGTATCAAGCAAGATAAAACAGGGCTGTGCAATGATTTTTTTGGAGTTGGCCAAGATGGTTGTACCTTTTTACTCTGAAACTTGGCAAGCGAAGATGAAATTCCCAGATGGTTTTTGATATCAGCTTAACATTCATAAACTTTGGTTTATTAAATGTAAAAGAAAACTGAGGTAGTTTTTTTCAATGTGATGTTGTGAAACGTGTTTCCTTCAAGACGAGCGATGGTGTGCGGAGGGGGAGGTGGGAGGTCAGAGCTGTGCCTTGAGTAAGACTTGGGCAATTCTCCCTCTCTCACCAACCTACGCTCCCCCATAAGAATCTCCCCTCTCCATGTGCTTGAGCTGATTGAGTAAAATGTCCCAGAGAACGGGAAATGAAGTCTTGCAAAGCCTCTGGACATCACCTCTTGGAGCAGCAGTCCTTGAGTCAACAGAAAACAATCCTGGAACCCTCCACGCGGGCAGGAAAATGGTGCAGGGAAACACAGCAGTTGAACTTTCAAAGCTCAGCCTACTTCTTAGATGGTTGCGAACAAAAACTACTGGAGCAGCGTTGAACAAGATGTTCTCTTGTTTTAAATACATCTCTGGGATTATTGTTTTGAGACGAGCTGGGAAATGTTCTGTTCCTTCCTCTTCTAGACCTGCTGTTGGTAACGTACCCCTCAGGTGGATCAAGGAGAGGGGAGGGCTTAGAGGCTGATATTTATCTGAAGCTCTGTGTGATGCTGCAAGGCATCATGTGTACATGAATTCACTGCACTGCAGGCCCCGTGGTCAGATGTGGGTTTGGGCTGCAGTTTGGGTAGACTTGGGTTGTCACTGATCTGCTGCCACTGTGCTCTGCAGCCTTATGTTGTTCCATCCTGACTCATGGCTGGACTGGTGTCCCCAGGCACAGCGGGGGTGATGCCACCCAATTGGGAAGCACCAGAGGTGAGCCCTGAGCTCACCATGGAAGCTGTACCAGTGTTGAGGGGCTGAGTCAACCCAAGGGGCTGTGATCCTGCTGTCCTTTTCTGGGATTGCTCTCCCACCATGGAAAATGCTTCTGACCACTGGGAAGGCTGGTGGTGCTGAGCCTCCTCCCTGCCTGGCCCCAACATCCATCCTGGTTGAACAACACCGATCCAAGGTCAGCATCCCCCTTCTGGACTCTGGCTGGGTGCTCCCACTCCCAAGAGGTCACTTGTGCCGAAGCAAGCAGAAAAACAGTGCAGTAAAGCAGAATTGCTGCTCGAGTTGCTTTTTTTCATTAAAAAGAGAGGGAGGGAGAAACATCAAAATCAACCCCCCTGCCCCCACAAATCCCACCCTTGTCTTTAAGTATTAAAAACATCCTGGAGCTTGAGACCATGCTTGTGCTCCTCAACACTGAAGGAGGATTTCTGCCAAGACACTGACCCCTTGTGGATTTTGCAAATGTCTTTGCACATCTCTCTTCGAAAAGCAAAAAAAAATTAAAAAAAAATCCCTTCAGACCTTTGCTTGGTCCCTTGCAATCCAGAGCTATCAGAAGATTTATTATTAAACAGAGGCTCTAGGGTGATTTATGAAATTACAGCTGAGCCGTATTGTGCGCTGGTTACAAATTGCAAAGATATTCCATGGGACGTAAGCTCCAACGAGCGCAGGATATATTGCACTACGGGGAAAAGGGGAGCTTAAAACCAGCTGGCTGACTGTAACTACCACAGCCACTTCTCTTTGATGAGAAGATGATATACATCTGCATTTAATACAAAACATGATGGACTGACACCCAGTTTTGGAATATCTTATACAAACAGGATCATTTTTGCTTGTTTTTTTTTTCCAGAGCTGTTGCACCACTTTATTTGAAGCTATATTCCTTTTTTTTTCCCTGTTGTTCCTTCACGTGTTAGTGGCTCCTTGTTCAATTTTATAAAGCGCTGGGGGTTGTTTCTCACCGCTTTCCAGAAGAAGGGTTTCTCCATGCTCTTTGAGCGCACGCAGCGAGTGCTAGGGCTTGAAAAAGGCGATGCTGCCGTACCATACGTGGACACGCTGAGCTGAATTGGCTACCTATAAATATAGCCCAGATGTTGATGGGAGAAAGGAAACTGGAACACATATCAGGAAGGATATCGTCTTTGGAGTGAATCCCTCCCATGGAGACCCCTCCTCTAGCTGTTAATGACTGCACTTCGCCAGGAGAAGTCATCTGTGAGCCCTGCTGTGGTGGGTGTGCTTGGGGGGGTGTGTGTGACATAGATTAAGGACACCTCTTAGAACCTTCCGGTCAGTAGGAAGCCCCAGCGAGCCAGATGCTATGGGTTGTAAAGCTCTGCTGTTGCTCTGAAGATGAACCCAGTGGAGCTATGCTGGTTGACGACATCTGGTCTAAAAATCTTTTGCCATCCACAAAGACGTGGACTGGCCAGGCCTTGGTAGCCCATGAGTGGGAGGAAGTGGTGAATTGACAAGATTCCTTTCAAGCACTTTGATCCAAGAGAACAGCAAGATTTCTGCATGAGCAATCTCATACTTTGGCTTCTCAGTAAGTCGTGGCATTTTTACTTAACTCTCTTGATTGGGTAACGGATCATTTGGCATGGATTTTTGTTCCCTGAACTGGTAGAGTGTAGCTCTTAGATCTGACTTGTGTTGTGAATATTTCATGGCAAGTCTAGAATTTCTTATGGTTTTAGTTTAAATTGGCTGTTATGAATAACTAATCCTGATGTGCCCCTTTCCAGTAAATAGTCCTTGAAGTCTGAATGCAACTAAACTTGCTTCAGCCTTTCCCAGACACAGACTGTGTCCACGGATCCCGGCCACAGCGCTCCTGGGAAACACCTATAAATGTCTACTCTGAGTAGAAATCCTGTGTTCTAGTGCTGATGGCAAAAGTATTTGCGTTTCCCCCAGAACCAACTGCTAGCCCTGAAGTTTTGGGAGGGAGCGGGTTGCATCCTTCCTGCTCCACCTCAGTCTCTTGCATCTATAGGAGTTCTGTCTTGGGTAGATGCAGCCTCCAAAGCTGAGCTTCTCATTCTTGAGCTTAAATGGACAAAATTTTGGAGAATTGTCCCCACAGGAAGCTGCTTGCAATAGTTGTGCTTTATCTCATTTGTAGGGCAACCTTTGGGTGGCAAAGTCCTTGTACCTCTGTGGTTGGTATGATCCAGCACCGTCCCAGAGCTGGCTTTGGGCCAGGGCGCTCTAGCTCCCAGAAAATCCTGTTTCAGTTACCTTTTTTAGGACTCTTCAGGCCAAAGTGTGCTTTGATATGTCTGGCAGTTTGGCCCCTGGTGCACCCCATGGTCTGGCCTGAGAGAAGTGCTGGGAGGATGGAGCATATATTATAAATTTCTGTAACACCAAGCAGTCCTGGCTGAGCCTCCCCATTCTAGCAGGGTTACGAAATACCGACGTGGCTTTCTCAGAGATACTAATTAGGGATGGACAAACCAGAGGGAAGAAAATAAGAAATCCCTTTGCACTCTTTCTGGGGTTAAAGAAAGTTCAGCTAACTTTCTTCGCTCTCCTGCCCCTGTTATTTTTCCCTTCAGTGCAGGCTCTTCTCATCCAGGTTCCAGCAGGGCTGGGATGTGGAGCTGCTGAAGCGCTGGGGGAGGCTGTAGCTGTCGCTGCAGGATTTCCAAACCAGGCTGAAATAAGCCATAACCTAAATCCAAGAGTGTCTGTGTGACTTAAAGCAGTCCTGACGTTGCAGTGCTCCTGGCTCTCCAGACAGAATAAATTGATGTTGTGTATCCAGCAAAGATCTGGATGTTGTTCAGGGTAGCAGATCATCTTTATTCCCCCTTTTGCAGGTAGGTGTGGTGCTTGGAGGGGTAGGATTGTGCTTGGTGGGCGCTGCAGGATTGCAGTGCTCATCCAGGGTGCAGTGTCTGGCTGTTGTGGCCATGGGCTGGAGGCAGCCATGCCTGGGTTGCCCATCCCAGCTTTGCTGATTCATCCTGTAGCTGCTCTGCTTGCCAAAGGGGTGGACTTGGTAGTGTTGGGTGGACTTGGTAGTGTTGGGTGGACTCAATGATCTTAAGGGTCTTTTCCAACCTAAATAATTCTATAAATCCTTCACATAGCGTAATGAACGCTTCCAAATCCTTTCTGTGCTGCTGGCGGTCTCTCTTTGCAGCTCATTGAACGTAGAGAGCAAGCTTTCTAAATAAATAATAATAAAAAGCAGCACGAGTAGATTAACACGCATCAGCGCATGTGTCTTTGGCTGTGCTCTGCTCATCTCGTTTTCAACAAGAGCCTCTTTCTGCAGACCTCCCTGCCACAACATGCTCTCCCACTGCCGGCTTAGACCCCACATGGATTAAACCCACGCGATCACAATGGATTTGTCTCTGGCTAATGAAGCTCTGCGTCTAGTGCAAAATTCCTCTAATGCATTAGGAAATAGTTATCATTTTTCTCTGGCACTGCGTTTGATAAGCAATTGCCTTTGGCCAAAAGCAATGCCAAGATTTTACTGCTTGTTACAGAGCTAAACATGTGACATTGCAACACATGTAATTGGGATAATTTAACACCCCATTAACAGGGTGCAGGAATGGCCTCTTCTCTTACCATTGTTTGGGTCCATTTTTTAGAAATCTTGCTATCTTTTGGAAGATTTTTTTTAGTGAAAAATGGACATGTTCCTCATTCAAGTCCCTCATTTTGAAACCTCGAGCGGAAGCTTTTTTGCAGCGTGGCTGGGGGAAGCTGCTGATTTGTGATAGGAAACCTGGAGCCTGCCACATCCCAGTATGGTAAGCTGGGAACTGGTGGGTCATGTTCTGTAATCCTGCTTCAGGCAAGTCACTTCTTTTCAAGGGAATGTAGAACGAAGGTGATACTTTGAATTTTATGATCCCTGTGTGGTTCCTGTGCCAGCCTTGTTGCAAGGCAGGAGACATCTGAAGGTGATGGGACTGTCACCACCTCCCGTCCTGTGACCTTCAGTGGAGGCGTGCGTGCAGAGAGGTGAAGTCTAAAAACAGGTCTTCTGAACTATCTTCAGAAAGGCCCTCTCAGGGCAATTCCAGACCTTATTAGAAGCAGGAAAGACTGGATGTTGCAATGGATCCCAGTCTGAAGAAGCTGTATTTCTGGTCGAGCCTTGCTTTTGAGCTCTGGGTGATGGGGCTGGATTTATTTGCATCAGAATACCTGGTTTCCCCAGGCAGCATCTCCAAGCCTTTTGATGTTCATGAGCATATGTGTGCTCAGAGATGGACTTCTGTATGTGATATTGCTCTGAGGACTTGGCAGAAACAGCCAATTCCAGGAGCTAGTAATTAAACCTGATAATGTTCTTGTCATGATTGTAGTGGGCTTGGGTGAAATATCAATGAATTTTAGCATGAGAACACTTTGGGTTAATGTAGGCTGGTTGGTAGGTTCCTTTATGGGGTAAGGCAGAAGAAGGGATTAGTTTGGGTCCAGGCTGGCCCTTTTCCCTTCTTTGTGCTTGGTGGAGGCTCAGGATGCTGGGGAGCACTGGTATCACCAGCGATCTTGCTCCTTACCCAAGAGATGGAGGTAAAACAACTCCGGCTCTGGACAGTGACCACAGGACTAGTCAGCCTGTCCTCACTCGTGTGTTTTCCAGAAAGTCACCTATTTTGTTGCTAAAACTGATTTAATTAAATTAGCATCCAACTCCCCAGCGGGGTCTGAAGCCAGGGGAGCGCCTGGTGCTCCTGGAGAGCCAAGCCAAAGACACAGACAGCAAACCAGTGGCACAGAGGTCCCGCTTTCCTGCCAGCAGCGTTTCACTAATTGAAGGGACAGCTTAATTTTAGCCTTTGTGCTGGTGCTGTTCCTTTCCTAATTAGATCCAGCCCGATAGGAAAGAAGAAAAATTCACTTGAAACCTGCTGATGGGTTTTGCTCGTTCAGCAAAGCAGCAATGGGGGACTGGTTTTAGTCTCCAAGTCGGGTAGGGCTGTTTCTGATTAGCGCGGGGAAGGGCTGGTGGGTCGTCTGCGAGCGCGGCTCTGCCCGAGCCATCTCTAACCAGAGCAGCAAGACCCAGAGAGCTCTTTTATGGCTCTGTGGCGTGAAATGACCTGATTTGCCATGAATCCCACTCACGTTCTCAGCAATGTGTAGATAAAAGGCAGCGCAGATGACTTTAAAATTCACGGGTATTGCTCTTTTGACTTGCGTCTCCCCCGATAGGCTCCTTCCCCCATAAAACACGGGCGAGCCTGTCTTTGCAACTGGGAAAAGCCTGCTGAAGTTAGTTAGGTGGACTTTGTTATGGCTCCAGTGCAAAACTTCTTGACGCTTATTCAGAAGTCATCACGCTTGCAAAACTGGTCCGAAGTGCTAAGCCAAGCAAACGCGGTTTTACTGTTTCGAGGCCGTCGGGCTGCTCCTGTTACACGGCTCCGGTTTGCGCCGCGCTCGGCGGGGTGGCATCCCATGGCTCTAGACCTTCCCTTCTGAGGTTTGGGGACTACAATGTAAACATGAGCTCTGAGCTGAAACCAGGTTTTCCCTGGTCTATGCCACAAAACAAACAGTGCAGGTTTAATACAGAAAAAGTCTTTGGCACAAATCAGTCTAGTTAGATTTGCATTTGAAAAAAAAAATTCTTCCCCTCCCCCTTAAGCAATAACTTATTTTTCCATAGTGTCAGGTTCTGTAACTTAATCAATTGCCTTTCTAAGTTGTAACAAGGCTTTTTCTTAAATTTAGTAACTCCTAAAACCTTGGGTTTAAATGTTGAGCCAATTCTCCACCTGATGTAAGTGTTGCGGGTTACTTCCCCCACCCCATCAAAATGCTTTTTTGAATATTCCTCCCCAGTTGGTTTTTTTCCTAAATGCTTTTTGATCCCCAGTAGAAAATCTAGAACTACTCCAGCATTTGGAAGCCTTGGTTTTTCAGGGCAAAAGGCAGAGAAGCAATGATTTTGGAAGCTGGAGTTTTTATGAAATTTGAAAACCCTTCTTCAGAGCCACTGGTGTGCTTTGGAGGGAGCTCCTGTCCCATGGGCTGATGCCACCACACTTGTACATGTGAGACTGGATCCTTGTGGATGCTTTTATCTTTGGAGTCTGAAGCGTTCTGGTGACCTGGGTGGCACCTATGCCCAGGTGGCATTAGTGTGCCTTCCCCTAATTAATCTAATAACTCTTTGGGGTTGATCAGAGAAGCAAATAGTTGGGGATTTTGCATTGTAGGGCTTCCTACGATGCGCACAGCATTGCCTTGCCCCTCGTATCGTGGGTCCCAGGGCATGGGCAATGCCGCTGTGGGTGTTTGTGCCAGCTCCTGAAGCATCCCACCCTTGCGAGGGGCCCAAACCTTCTTCCAGAAGAGCCCCCGGCGGGTTTTGTCGCAGTCTGGAGCGCCTGTCAGACGGGTCCCGTACCCTTGGGTAGTTAATGACGACATGCAACGTTGCGGTCTGGCCATAAACAGGTTTCAAACGAGCTGAGCTAATTCAGTCCAAGGTGTGAGAGCGATCCAAAGGCATGGTGAGTATCGCCAGCTCCTCGCTTTCTCCTCGGGGCGCCGTCCCGCTCATTAACGGGAGCCTGGTGCATCGAGAGCGCTGTGGCTTGTTTGAACTGCGGGGCATGCTGTGCTTACACACGTCTTCTCTGCTTTGAAGGCTCCGTCGCTTTTCAGTTTGCATCAGAAACGTAGGCTCTCCCCATCTGCAAAGCCTACTTGAGGTCTTCTCTCCCTGCCATGAAAAAGCCCTTTCAAACAGCTCCCGAGGTCTCCGAGGGCTTCTCTTCTCGTGAAAGCTGAATTGCCTGTTGGTTTTGGAGGCCCGCGTTCCCCCTGGCAGCCTTCCACGTGTATATTTAGAAAGGAAGATCATACCTTCCATCTGAAAAATAACCAAACCTGATGACTTAATTTAGAGCACGAAAATTAAAAGCTCCCTCTTGAACTGCTGACCAGTTTGGGCTCCTGCAGCCTTTTGCTTGCTTGTCGGTTGTGGATTTTCCCTACTGGACTGCAGGCTTCTCTCGGTCAGCTTTGGCCATCCTGTGAGTTATTTGGGAGCAGGATTGTGAACCATGGACCTCCTCTGAAGGCACTGGCTTCTGGTGGGGTCTGGCTGGGTATTGCTGTCAGACCTGGACACTGGTTTCATGGGAGACTCTTCTCCATTACTAGTAGACAGATGAGTTGTAAAAAAAAAAATAAAATATTGAAGTCCCTCCTGATTACTACTATAACTTTTACACTTTCTGCGTGCTTTTCTGGGGGTACCGCCAGAGAGCTGTCTGTATACCACTAAAAAGGGCTGGAAGCCTGGTGTAACCCATATCCCAGCAGAGAAAAGCCATCTCTACAGGCAGCAGCAGTGTCCTGTGCACAGCCTGGGTTTTGGTCCTTTGCTCACACAAATGGTTGCATCTCATTCCGTGGTTTCTGCTCATGTGGAGCAAGACCCAAGCCAGCTCCAAGCCTGGTTCCCTTCTTGCCGTGGGTCACTGGGCAAGCCTAGCCCAGCTGCTCGGTTCCTTTACACCTGGTTTTATTTGTAAATCTGGGATAAGCTGAAACTTTAGCGCTGAAACAGGGTTCCTCAATTTCTTTCTGGCTGCTTGGGGTTTGCCTCTTGTACATACAAAAGCATAATGTTTATTAATGGTGTCCGAGCCTGAGTTGTTATCGATAAAGCCCTGGAGACCTGCAGATCAAAGGTGCTATGATAAACATTTTCGTTTCACTCATTAAAGCTCAGCCTTACCTATGGCTGCTGATCACATCACTTTTTTTTTAACTTACTCTATCAGCCATATTATCTGAAGTGCGCTCTGAGAGATTGCAATGTTGAAAGGCCCCAGAGTTAATTGGCATTAAGAATGGTGTAGTATTATTAGGTGTGCCTTCATGTAACAATCTCCATTTTCATGTATTTACTCTGCGCTACTGAGTAAATGTGGAGATAAAAGAAGGTGGAATTAGCACTTCTCTTGCTTGCACTAAAGCCAGATTGCATTATTATTTTTTTCTGTGGGTTTAGGCCTAAAAGTAGCTCAGGTATGTGCAAGTTTAAACAAGACAAGCCAGGGCCCCATTAAAAATTACTCTCTCCTGGATAATATTCAACACAGGATTAATAGTAAAGAGGCTGATGTCATCTCAAAGCTCCCGTGACCCTTTGCACTTCTTTAGCACGTTGCTGAAATAAAATGTTTGTTACGCAGAAGGCTTTTTCTGCTGGAAAATCTGATGCTGCCATCTTTCCAAAAGCAGAGGGAGAGGTGTTCGGAGCAAGGTGCAAAAAAAAAAAAATTAATTGGGTATTAAGAGCTTAACCTGAGAAACCACCTTCTCCTAAGGATAACCTTGCTGCTGCTGCGTGGTGTGCCATGTGTGATCCCAGCCACATCCCACTTGGGGACTAATGCTTTCCAGGGCGTCCAGAGCTCATGGACCTGTAGCATGGCAAGGCCAGAGAGCACGTGTGTGATTTTACCCATGTGCCACCCACCCTGGCTTAGCAATTGGGTCAGCAGATGCCAAGCCAAGGATGTGCTTTCTTCCCTGCAGTACTTTGGTGCTGAGTTGCTCCAGTCTCCGCTGCTGCCAAGCGGGTGTTGCAAGCTGCTGGCCCAGCCAGGATGGGCATTGTATAGGTCTTCCAGGGGTGCCATCTCAGGCACCACGGTGGAATTGCTCCCGGTTCGTGCCAGGCTTGTCTTGGCTGGGAATAAAATGACTGTGTAAGAGTCTGGTGGTTTTAGATAGTATAAGTGATGTTACATGGTCCCAGTGCTGTTGATGCAGAAAGTCTCTTGCATTTTAACATTAGTTTTTGTCTTCCCAGCCTAAGCTGGGCTCTGGAAGCCTGACTTGTCCTTCAAAGGGCTTGGACAAGTCATGTTCTACACTGCAACAGGCTGGCTACTGCTAAATTGGTCTGGAAAAGGGCTGGATTAAACCAAGGCATCACTCTAGGCTTTGAGGTTACAACCAGGTCTCTTGATAAGGAATGGGGTGTGCTATAAAATAATTATACAGCAACTCTCATCTCTGAATCTTTACAAACATTAATTAGTGGATTTCATAAGATCAGTTAACTCGTTTTCCCTGTGCCCGTAGGGACAGGTAAATATTAGAGCTCTGCCCTAGTGTGCGGTCTGTGGCATCGGGAGGGCAAGTGCCTTGTGACGGTGTTGGTGTCGGACCATGTGCTTCCTTGTGACCTTGCCCATGCCAACTTTACTATAACTCAATGCTTTCGGAGTTAAAGTTTTCCAGGTTTGTCTCACAGGTATAAATATATGCCCCCATGCTGGGTATAAGACAGCCTGCCTCATGGCTTTTGCTCCTCCCTCAAAGTTTTCTTTTTTCATTTTATCTTGGGAGTCCACTGGGATGCTTTTGCTCCTTTAGGGATGCTGAAGGTCACCCTTGGAGCAAAGGTTTGTAGTTACATCCTGCAAATCCCCTGCGTGGAAAAGTGCTGCAGCAGCCTGGAGGAGCGCATGTGAAAGGGGGTGGCTTTCTGGAACAGGTCCAATGTCTCAAGGAGGGTGCAGTGCTTTGCTAAACCCTAAATAACAGCCATTGACTGGAGTCAGTAGGGCAAATTTTCTGTAGCTTTAACCCTTCTTACATCCTTGTGTTCTCCTCTGCTTCACCAAGCTGCCCTTGCATCTTGGCATCAGTCTTGATGGTGCTGTTGCTGCAGTGGGAAAAGCTGGAGGAGAGAGAAGGGGCTGGGCTGGTTCTTCAGAAGAACCTGGCCCACAGCAGGTCATGATGGCTTGTCCTCAGGAAGGTCACAAGCTGTTCCCCATGATAGCTGGAGGAAGCAGGGTTTGTGAGGAGGAGCTGGAAGCTGCTCAGTGCCCTGGAGGGAGTGGTGTGATGGTTGCCAGCATCCTGAGAATGACCTTGGAGAAACCAATTCCCAGCTGTGTTGTGCAGGAGTATGGGCCTTGTTTGTGGGCTTGGGAGGAGGGTCTGGCCCTGAGCTCTATGGAGAAGTCAGGGGCTGCTCTAGCTCTCTGAGGACACAACTCTCATGGTATTTATGTACCAAAGACCCAGGGGCTGGGTGTGTGGGATGGTCCCACTTGTGGGGAAGGCGAGGAGAAGCTCTGGCTGGCAGGGTTGGCCACAGAAGCAATAGCCTTGTTGCCCTTTGGGCTGGGTCTTGGGAGAGTGGTTTGCTGTGCACAGCTCTGGGAGGGGATTGTCCATCAGTCCCCACGTGTCTCTAATGGCCCGTTCAGCAATAATTCTGCCAGATGTCTGCCACATCTGAGCATGTGGCACAGGAAACCCCTGCGGCCTCATTGCTGGAGGCCTTTGAACGCAGCCCACGCAGCAGCCTGGAGCATCTGTGTCCCGGTCCCATGTCCCCACCTGCAGCACCCGGGCTCTCCTGCACTGTGGCAGCTGGAGAGGTGGCCGAGGGCTGGCATCCTTGCTCTGCCGAATGGCAGGTCAGCGTGCCTGCCCACCCCAGGGGATGGAGCTGGGTGGTGGGAACGCTGCAGTCCCAGAGGTGACAAAGCTCCTGTCCTGCCCAAGCAGGTCCCATAGGGGATGTCACCACAAAGAGCGCATCCACTGTGGAGCAGCTGCTCATCACCTGCAAAAGCTCATTAGCAAGGAGAAGTGATGCTCCTCCCTCCAGATAGCATTTTCTGATGGCATTAAGCTCCTCTTCACATAGCTTTTTTTTTTTAATGTTCTTGTTTGCACATCTTGGTGTCCCTGAGGAGTGTGAGAAGTCACTGGAAACATCCAGACCCCAACTGGCTCCTGCAGCTTGGGCGTTAGGAGCCTGGATGAGGCAGGGGAGGGAAGGCAGATGGGTCCAAAAGCCACCTTGCTGGCCTGCAGGCTCCGTGGCCACCCTGGGCACCCTCCACTGGCCCCAGCTGGGGACTTGTGCAGGGATTTACTGGAGACGTGCCCAACAGAAAAATGCCACGGGACTGGTTGTACCTGTTTTCCCAAAGGTTAGCTCTGAAGCAGGATGGAGAGAGCAGAGCTGCTTCCTTCAGTGCATGCCATCAGCGCTGGGCTCCCAGCACCACCACCCCTGCCAGGACAGAGCGAAGGGAGGCCTGGAAGGGGGCAAAATGCCCCTTCTCTGCGCACCCATCTGCTCCATAAATCAAAGGCTGACTTGTCTTTTCCATGCTCTGTTGTGTTTGAGGAGGAGGTTTTGCAGCTCTGCAGTCTTCTGCAGCGCTGCCCAGGTGTCTTTCTGCAGGGTACATCCTCTTACCCAAACTTTGCTTCACTTAATATGTCCCTACGTGGAGGTTTAACAATTTTAAATGTATCCCAAATGAGCCACTTTTGCGCTTGCAATGATGTCCTACAAGTATTTAAGGCATCGCACGAGGCTCCTGGAGGAGCCGGTCTTGGTGTGACCTTTTTTAGGTACTATTCTGCAAGAAATGCTGAGGAAACTACTGCTAATGATTAATCGGCACCAAAGCCTCTGTCTTAACCTCATCAAGTGTGTGAGCAGCAAATATTTTAACCCTTAAATAGCACAAGTGCATGGAGATAATATTTGATCGCAGAGTGAGATATAAAAGAAATGGGACAGAAGACAGCAGGATAGCGGGATGCCGGATGGATGCAGTTTAGCGTAACGTTGGCGTAAAGCACCATCGCTAACGCCAGTCAGCTCTGCGGTGTGATGGAGCCTTGGGGTGCTTGGGTGGGCAAAGGAGCGGTGGGATCACAGCTCTTGAGCTGTGGTAGTGCTGGACTTGAAATCCCGTTGCTTTTTTTTTTCTCTAAAACAGGATACAGTGGTTTAGCTCCCTAGGTAAATACAGACAGCTTTGGAAACTGGAAAGCTTTCCCATTTCACAAGGGCTTGCAGAGTTGTGCTTGAGGGATTGCTTACCCGTGGGTTTGACCTTCTGTGCTCATTACTGCCATTTCCTCTCAACAGCTGACATGGAGGGGAAAGTTGTACTGTTTCTACTGAAAAATCCTTCTCATTACAGAAAAAAAAATCTAATTTCTAATGCAGGCTTTGGTGGGTTAGCTGGAAAGGCAGAGGATGGGGCAGAACTCGCCCATAGCGAGAAGCAGGGAGGGATGCTTGAGAAGTTGCTGTGTGTAACCTGCTGCAGAGCTGTCATCTCAAGGGAACGGGAGCCTGGGATGGACCTAGCAGGGATGATTCATGCTTGAAACAATTCCTCTCCAGCTGTGTTTTGGAAAAGGATCCCTGAGAAGTTGTTCTTCCCCTGGTCAGGGTGATGCTGGTGTCCTCTGTGTGGCAAGGATGCTAGGCTGCCCCAGGCAGGGTGCCTGCCTGGTTTTTAGAGGATGCTGTGTGCTACCTTTGCTTTAGAGCTCCTTGCTTGGAGGATGCTATGTGGTTAGCAAGTATGTGGGACAAATCTTACTGTGATTTTTTTTTGGCTATATTTTTTCAGTTATGGGTTTGCCATGGATTAGAGGACTTGCCTTTGCCATGGAGTGGACAAACGGGGCCACTTGCACTTGTTCCTGCAGCTCTGGATTCATGTTGGGATCTGGGTGATAAAAGTGAAGTTCTACAGAGAATGCTGTGTTTCCAAAATGGGTATAAACTGGCCTGTTTTGAGCCGTAAGCTGTACAGAACGAATGCTCAGCAAATGTGAATTAGGCTAAAACTGCAGTGCCTTGGCTTTTGTGGCTCAGGTTGAAATCCCGATATGCTGACAGCGATTGTTCACAACTTTGCTTGTCCCCGTAGGTATTTTTAAAGCCTAACATGTCTTTATAAATTAGGCAGCCAACATGTTTTACAAGCTCCTTCATATGATTTTTTTTTTTGGTGAACTCATACAAGATAAAAGTATTACTTGTAATGAGCCCCAGTGTTATCCGAGAGCATCTGGTAAGCGTAAAGCTCGGCTTTGTAAATGCAGATACGCTGCTGGGTGGCACAGCAAGGCAGAGGTGGTCTGGGAGGTGGTAAAGTGAAAACCCAAGCCCTGCTTCCCTGGGCAGCCCTTGCCCTTGGACGGTGTGGAAACCTGCTGTGGGGTCAACCTGCGTGGATGCCTTTGGGGGACAGGATTACCTATGGAAAACGTGAATCCACCACTGCTGTTGGCCGCAATGGAGAATTACTTAGCTCAGTTTTAGCCTATATGTATTCAAAAGAGCTGGGGACCATTCAGGAGGCCTGCTATGGTGGTATCGGGGTGAGAAAGATGATTTTTGCTCATCTTTTCCCCATCCTGGAGAGGTCCCTGATGTGCTGGATGTGCACCCTGGAAGGACGAGTGCTCCTTGCTCTGGCCAGTGAAGCTCAGCCTGTCAAGGTTTCCCCATCGTTGTTGATAAGCATGGAGTTGCACCCCAAAAGCAAACAAAGCGTTGGGTTTTGCCCCGTCCCTCTTTGCTGTAGATGCTCTTGAAATAGCCCAAGCTAAAAAATAATCAGGACCTTGAGTCAAAACTGTCCTTTTAGATGCTGTTGGTATGGCACAGACTTTGTTTAGCAGACGCACAAATATTCTGGAGCCAGCCCATCGGCAGGATGGTGAAGTTTCCCTGCCAAAACCGTTTAGCTGACCACAGGCTTTGAGTAACTGCACACATTTCCCCATGTTTACATTTTCCTGTGATTCTGCTGGCAGGTTCAGGCTTGTGCTGCATCTGGCTTGGAGGATTTCAGCAGTGATGGGATTTTATAAAGGCAGAGAATGGCAGCGTGACCAGGCAGCCTGGGCAGGGACCAGGAGCTATGGATGAGCAGGCTGAGGATGCCAGTGCCTCGTGCTGTGCGAGATGGTTCCTCATCCGAAGGAGTTTTGGAAGTTGATGTGTAGGTGTCCTACTGGTGAACGGGTATGACTTGCAGATGCTTGTGCAGCTGGGACGTTGGCAGTTGGGTCTGGCTGTAGCTGGGTTTGGGACAAGGGGATCCTCCAGCCACCAAACCACGGCCAGTATATCTGTCCTGTAGTGGAGTAAACTGGTAATAGCACTGCTGGCTTCCACAATGGGGTGGGATTTAAAATATCTACGTGCAAATGTAGCTGGAGTCCGGCACAGTGCTGGGATAAATGTTCTTTGTTTTCTGTCTGGGTTGAGAAGTTCTGTGCCAAGATGATTTTGGAGAAATAAATCTGGTTTTTCTTATGGCTTTTTCTGTGTGACCTGATGAAGGGTGTGAAGATAAGTGCATCGGTATATCATATTGTGTAATCGGCACATCCAGATGTTGCTGGAAAGCTTTTGTGAAACCTTGAGGAAAATTGCAGCTGTGCAAATTGTGGTGGAGAAGGGACAACCACTGTCCTGGGGACCTGGGCCAGCCTGAGCCCAAGCTGGCAGTGCTTGCAACCCAGGCTGGAGCTGAACCACAAACCAGGCGATGGCTGGTGGATTTTGCAAGGAAAAGGTAACGATGTCCCACTCGTGGCTGGAACGATGGGCAGCAGCATTGGGTCGTGTCCACAGTGCTGCCAGGAAACCCCAGGAGCTTGGGAATAGCCAAGTGACTGGCACATCAGTGCCTGGGGACAGCCCAAACCCACCTCTGCTAAAATGATGCTGTCTGACTTCTGCTTTGATAAACCTCATTTTAGTGGTGTCCCAAAATCTTTCCGAATGGCTTTGAGCTTTGCCTCACTGTGAAACACTCCATCTAAAAATGTTTTGGTGTTTTTTTTTTTTTTCTTGGACCAAAGTCATCCCTGGAGTAGCTTCACTGAGGCTATTGGGCTGGACAGGAAAAATCTGGGCTACTTAAGGCTGCAAATCTCTGTGGTTCTTAGGAACTTGCTCATGTGTACAAGCAGCTCAGATGTAATCAACAGTGAAAACACGCTGTTTCTCTTGGAAGCTGTATACATAACATTTCAGCGGTGTTTAAACCGAGATTTATTTGTGCAGAAAGGCTGCAATGTCAAAAAGCAAAGCAGTGTTACCTTTTGGCAGAAAGGATGGAAGAAGGCTTGGACCTCTGCTTGCAGCAAGTCTGGGACCGAAAGCCCAGCAGCATCTTCTCCCCGTGCTTGCAGCAGCGCCCCGCTGTGAACCCTGCTTTCTGGGAGGGTTTATGGCTCCTCATGGAAAATAAAAGATGCTGGGGTGAAGGTTGGCACTTGGTTGTATGAATGTGAACGACCAAGCTGCAGCTTGATGTAAAAGGTATCTCCTCCTGGGTGCTAACCCAGGGGCTGCGGGAAGAGAGCTCCACAGTGCAATTATTTATTAGAAACGCAGATTTCTGGGAATTTTCCTATTTTCAGCTTGAAACCATAATGAGTTTTAAGCAGCAGCCTGGACACCTGAAATGGTGAGAATAACTCTGGGGAGTTATTGCCCCATTTCAGTGGTGGTCAGCATTCAAAAAACCCTTTAGAAATGAACTCGAGGAAAACCTTCTCCCCGTGGAGGAGCTTGGCTAAAGACCCAAAGTGGCAGGAGACCAACCTCCCGCAGGAGCGGGACTGTCCCCGCGTTAATGGCCATGGCATCCTGCACCGGGGGGCTGTGAGCTGATGGAAGTGGCATTTGGGATGCCTGTGATGTGGGATTCTCTGACGAAGCGGGTTAAGCTCCCCTAGGTTCTGGGTCCTGAGCACATCCTCCTGCTGAGCAGCCTCAGCTGGCAGCTTCAAAGCTTCAAAGCACAGCCCCAAAATGAAAACCTCAATAAAGGATTCAGCCCTGAGAAAAAACGTACGTACCCGAGAGGCCACGTGCCATGCATATGCCTGATAAACCACTCCCAAATTTGTTCCTATCACGCATTAAGAAAAATGCATCTCATGCTCATGGTTCTGCTTTCCTTCTTCCTGTCATAAAGCCAAAAGCCCAATTTCCAAGCCACATCTCTGTATGCAAGTTGTAATAACTTATTTAAAATGGGTTTGGAACTGATTTAAGCAGGTGCTGTCCCCTGGTGTGTGTGGTTTGATTGAAATCACGGATCAAGGCTCTGCTGAAATCTCTGCCTGGAGGGGAGGGGATGGGTAGGGAAGGGGAATGGCCATGGCCACTGATTTCATCGGTTGCCCTGTGGGCCTTGGGCTTTGGATGGCAGCTGGGGTGGGCTGGGACTGCCCAAAAACTAAACTCTGTGGGGGATCAGAAGGGAAAGCACCGACTGCCCGATGCCTCCAAATGTTGGCTTGGATT
Organism: Gorsachius goisagi; assembly: GCA_018403395.1. NCBI lineage: Eukaryota > Metazoa > Chordata > Aves > Pelecaniformes > Ardeidae > Gorsachius > Gorsachius goisagi. The sequence goes on from BOSO01004167.1 coordinate 51,653, forward strand.
TCCCGTGGAGGGATGACAGCAAAGCTGAGGCTGTGCAGCTGGAGGGTATGCAGAGAAGGCACTGGGCAGACTTTTTTTGGTGGACAAAGCAAGCTTCCAGCCTTGTCTGTGCTGTGATAGCCAGCATGGGAAGCAAGCAAGAAGGAGGCCTAGAAAAATCAATGTTCACTATTGAGGATGTGTCTAAAACTGCCTGCATGTGCTTGTGCGAAGCCCTGTTGATGCTTTCGGTGTCTAGCACTAAGACCAGAAGCTTGTGAGATAAAATGGGAATCTGTTTTGCAATTTGCCATTAGCTCACAGTTGTTAACTTTGCAGAGGGTTTAAATTCCTTTTTATAAAATGGGAAGAGATGGAAGCCCCTGGGATGGGAGGTGGGATTCTGCTGTCCATTGCCTCAGCCTCTGAACTGGGGAGCTTCTCAGCCTGGTGCTTCAAAACTGTGATATGCTGGGGCAGGGTGGGAAATCTTCATTTCACAAAAGCTGGTGCTTTTTCCTTTGGGAGAAGAATGGGTTTGGCTTTCCCTGCGGGATCAGAAGCTTTGCTTGGGCTCTGCTGGAGAAACCTGATTGACAAAGATAATGGCAGCTTAAGATTTGGGCTGAAAGATAACGCCTGTCAGGTGCTTTCGGCTGCTCTTGCAAAAACCACTTACTGTGGGTTTGTTTCCAGTAGCCTGGGGCCAGAGATTGAACTGAGAGCTGAAAATGTTCCTAGCGTGGGCAAAGCTGTGTCCTGTGGAGCAGGAGAGCTGGACCTTGTTGACCATGGTGTGGCTGTGCCTGGAGAGCGTCGGTCCTTGGTAGCTCTGTGCCTTGATGCTCCGTGCCCCTCAACACCACCGAGAGTGGTATTTCTCCGTGGCAAGCTGAGACCTTCAAATGCATCTCTTCTGATTTTTTGGGAGGGAGAAGGAGGGTTGTTCCAGACAAGGCTCGAAGCCCCCTGGGCTATGCATGGCCACCAGCACTGCTCCAGCCCTGGGGGTTTAAAGGTCCATGTCCAAACACGGAGGTGTGTTACCCACAGCCACTCAATCTGGAGGTGGAAATGTAGCATCTGGGTGAGATTTCTGCTGCTTTTTAGGGAAGAAGACGACATTTTAAAGGGCTCATGGTAAGGAGGAAAGGTGCATCAGCAGAGATGGGGAAGGTTGCAAACCCGAAAGCATAAAAAGGGACAAAAAATGAAAATACAGACCCAGGGAAGCAAAGGGAGAAGCCAAAGCTGAGGAAAGGCTATAATACAAAGGTCTGGTAAATGAGAAGAAATCCAAGTATAGTAAAGATCAAGACTTAAATCCCAAGCAAAAAGGGAGAAGTAAGAAAAGTTGTTGTGGGTGCAACACAGAAGAGGAGTTAGGACTCCGATTAACTTGTGCAGGAAACTGGATTAATTCCTCTCCCAGGGTCCTGCCTTTCTACACTGATAACTATTTCTCCTCTGTGCTCGTACAAAATGCTGAGTGACACTCAGGGATTAAACCAGCTGTAGGCAGAGGCAGGACCCTGGGTTTGGAGCTCTGCCTCCTCACGCTGCCAGCTTCTCCCCTTCCCTTGGGGGGCACATGGACGTGACCCCCAGCAGAGCTCGTCCCTTTGCTCGGGGGACAGGCGCTGCGCTTGGGCAGAGTTTGAGGTTTGGGTCTTTGTCACTGTCTAAAAAGAAACTGTGGCTGGAGGGGTTGGATCCAAGTTTGGATCAGAGGGAGCCTGGGGAGAAGACCCCCATGAGAAACAACAGAAGGGCATAGAAGTGGAGCATCCCCGCTTGTCTTTACTTGGAAGGGGAGCTCAGGTTTTGTGGCGTAACAGCAGAGGGAACAAACTTGCATCCAGCTGCTGCTAACCATCAGGAGCTTGTGGAAAACACCCAGAGGAGCAAGGAGCATGTGTGGGGTGGATGTGGCCACTAATTCATTCCATATGTGAAGCTGAAAAAAAATGTGTTGAGGAAATAGTGTCACCGTGCGTACTCTGGAGCCATGAACGTGAGCATGGTGCGGGGGGCGAGGGCTTTCCTTCAGTGCTCAAAACACCAGGAATTTGCCCTGGTTTGGCTGGGAAATGTTAGGAGAGAACCATATAGGAACCAGGCTGAGGGGCTGGTGTGTCCCCAGCATGCGGGGTGGAGCAGCAACATTGGACTTGTTTGAGAGGTGATGGGGTGATGGGTCTGGATAATAGGGTCCTGCTTAAAATCCATTTGTTCTCTGGATCTTCCTGGAAGATATTTCACTGCTTCCTGCTGACATAATGTCAGAGTAAAGCCATTAGATGTGTCAAAAATCTCTCCCATTTCCCCAGGGTGATTCTGGGAGGAGTGGCTTTGGGCTGGTCATACTGGTAGGGATGTGGTGAACCCCACTCTTTGGTGGTGGGGTGGCTGTGCTGGGGATGGGCTGACAAGGTGGCATCAGGCTTAACCAACATGAGATTCACAACAATTTCCCACTTTGAAATAAAACCCATTGGAAAAACATTGGAGCTTCTTGAGCTTATTGAAGAAGCTGGTGGCTGTGTCCTCTGAGCTACCTCTGCCTGTCCTGGTGGCCATGTGCACTGCTGTCCCCATGATGTGATTTCAAGTCCTGCAACTCTTCTCCCAGAAGCTGGCAGTGGAGTGGGGATGGATGGCAAAAGGACCAAGCTGTCCCGTGCTGGCCACAGGGAGGGAGAGCCCCTCCAACAGGGCAGCAGCTCGTGGTTGGCCTCACGTGAACTCCCGTGGGGTAGCAATGACCAGATGTGAGAAGCTGTTTACAGTGATATCATGTCCTGTTTGTTTTTAAATGTTTGTCAGCCATTAATTGTTTCCATTGAAGTATGTCACGCAGCTACTGCACTTCAGCTGCCAGGCCAGTTTGAGTAAGATTTATTGGAGCAGGCTTGTATTACATCTGTCAAAATAACGGGAGTAGTGCTTCAGAGGGAGCAGCAGAGAGCTTTCTCCAGGGGAAAGGTAGAAGATGTGGTTTAAGCACAGGGCATGTCTATAGTTGAGATTTTGGGGTGTGATCTGGCACCCCAAGGCATGGGAGAGGGTTTGGAGGCACCCTACTCTGGGGCAGCCGGAGGGTGTGGGGCCCTCTGGGTGAGCATCAGGGACATTGCACAGAAAATCTTGTTCCAAAGATGGAAAAAAAGGAGCGAGAGGGGATTCTGGCACTCTGCTCCTACACAATGAAGTGTGTCAAATAAGGACACATGTGGGTGAACCCCTGGAGAGAAACTTCTGGCTTTGCAGGGTTGTGCTGTGGGTTATGGTGGGAAGGCTGTGTGTGTGACCAGTGCAGTGGGCACATCTCTCGGGGGTGGGAGGGTCATGTGCTGGCATCTCTGGATAAGTTTGGACCTGGACCACCTACTGCTGTTGGGCTGTGAGATGTGTCTTGTCTTGTTTACATAAAGTGCTGAAGTGTCCCTGGTGCACCCACTGTCTCCCTAGGGCTGTTTCATAGATTTTAATGTCAGAAGAACCGCTAGGTCCATCCTGCTCTGGTGTAGGTTATAGACCTCCCCAGTTACATAGGGGATGTACCTTCTGGCTGCAGACTGCAAATCCTTGATGCAGGCTCTGGATGGGAGAAGCTGTTGTGTTCCTAGGTCACCTCTTCCAAATGGGGATCAGCATCTCAGTGTCTTGTTCCTACTCTGAACTCATTCAGGTCTGGACATGGGATTCTATGCACCTCTGGTCCTAGTGGTGCTGAGCTTCTCTGTCTTTCCTCTTCTGTAATCCTCAACCACAGTGAGATCTCGTGAATCTTCGCAGGAGGGCTTCCATAAGGAAGAGGAGTTCCACAGCCTGGATCTCACACTGGGCACTCGCTTCCCAGTTATCCCACTCATGTTTCCTGCAGGATTTGCCTTATTGAGGCTTTGCAGCCCAGTGGGATGGTGGTGATAAATGGGCAGGTGACTGGAGGGCAAGTTTGTTTAAAAAAAAACATGAACCAAAAAGGATGCTCTGATCCTTGCTGTGGGTCAAACACTTGGGCCCTCCAGTGAACCAAACAATGTGGTCAGCCCCTCAGCTGCACATGGGGAATCTGCCAAACAGCTGGAAGTCCCCAAGGATGGGTGAGGCTGGGAAGAAGCTGGCCAGGATGAATAAATACCACAGGTCCTTGCTGCTATCCCATGGGAAGGAACCTGCAGGTCTTCTGCTCCTGGATAAAGAGGAGCGATCGACTCCAAGAGCCCACTTTTAACAGCATTACTGTCTGATCTTCAAGCAACCTCTTGTCTAGTACTTTGTCTTGATCTAGGAATAAAATTTCTTTTGTCTGCGTGTCACTGAGTAACGATAAGTTGTCAGTCTTCCTGAACACCAGACACACTCTTGTTTTGGCCTTTGGCCCTGAGACCTGATATTTGCTTGTATTTACAAGCCCAGTAATTACTGTCCTGAACCTGTTATCAGCATAAATACATACAAGGGAAATTGCAAGGTTATGGTTGAAGCTTGCAGGTTTTTAGACTAACAAAAATTTTAGCCCGAAGATATATTCAACTTTATTTTCTCCTTTCAAGTGGCTCTGGGTAAGATGAGAAGTTGCCTGTCAGATTTGATGGGGTCAGTAAAATTCAACCATGTTTCTGCTGTAATTAACATTTGAAAAGAATTTGCTTAGGAATTAGCTGTTGGCAGTGAAAAGCACCTCCTTGTATGGAACCGGAGCAAGCCCATCAGGGTCGATACTGTCCGGTGTAGGAAGGGAAATCCATCTATTAACACTTGTCTTCCTGACAGTTACTTGCAGATTCATCATGGGACGCTGACTACATCAACCACAAGTGTCATCTCTGTGCCATTTAGAACTGCAATAATCATCCCAGCAAGCACGGCGGGGGGGGGGGAAGATATTTCTACAGTGATGGGGGGGAAAAGTTTATAATTAAAAATGTTTAAAGAATGCAGTGGTCTGGAAGTTGAATTGCCACTTAATGCTAGATGTCCTGGTGGAATAAACTGGTTGTCCTGCTGGGAAAGCTCCTCTCTAGCAGTACCAAAGTGGTGTTTGGTTTCCAGCTGCTGGTGAAAGCAGGAGCAATCTGGATTGCAATGTCATCTAGAAATCCTCATTGTGGGCCAGTTCCTCCTTGTGGCAGGTCTGAGGGACACATTCCTAATGTGGATTTAGCCAGGTCTGGGCTTGTGGTGTCAAGCAGTGGGCTAGCATCCATGCCAGGCTGTAGTGTGACTCCATATCAGACATCAGAAAATCCCTGAGACATCCGTGGTCCTGGCTCATGGCAGTTGCAGGTGAGGTTTTCCATGGGGTTTGCACCCTAGCGGGAGGGTGAGGCTCTGATGGAGGGCAGCTCTGGTTCTGTGTGCCGTAAGAATGTACCAGAATAAATTGCAGCTGAGAAAGTTAGGGGCCACCTTGGGTGGTGGGGGGGAAAAGGCTTCTGGTTCATTCCTCTATTGGCCCCAACTCCTAAAGCAGGGACGGTGCATTAGGCTTTCCATAGTACCCTGAGGTGAAAGATATCGGAGAGTATTGCCAAATTAAGAAGTCACCAACCCTGTTGCTTTGGTCACATTATTTTTTTTATTGCAAGGACTAGCAAAACTTTGGGGTTTCTGTGGCAGGAAAATAGCCCTTTACCATCATCACTTAGTGACAACTACTTGGATTTCAGATTTCAAAGCATTAAGGGGGAAAAAAAAAAATGTTTCACCGAGATCACAGGGAAAACGAGGTTTCAGTTTATCAAAGGTTTGGCAATTTGGCTCAACCTACCAAATCCTTTCCTAATAAATAACTCAACAGGCTTTTTTAGGGAACAATAGTGTTACTTAATAGTGCTCTGTAATTAAGACTGAAACTGTATGGATAGACACCCAAAGGCTTTTTCAGTCGGTGTGGATTAGAGCTGCAGGGATGGGAGCCGGCTTCAGAAGGCGCTGGGCTTAGCGAGCAAAGATGACTTCTGATAGATCGCTTAAGTGCTGTCTTGAAAATGTTAAACAAAGTCGTGCCTCAGAGCTATTTTTCTTCTCTTGATGTATCTTCTCTCTGAATAAGAGAGCCTGTGCTTACTGTTTGGGGGGCTAGGAGGTGGGGGGTTTAAATGCTCTACAAAGCAAACATCAGTGAGGGCTACAAAACGCGGAGGCAAGCACCGCTAGGCGCAGTGGCTCGGCAGCGTTTCGGGTAACTTGACTCACAGTTGTTAATGCTGGGGACAGATGATCGTGTTAAAGAGCATCTGCTTTGCTGGACTACTTTATAACCAGCGGAGAGCTGATCATAGAATCACAGAATTGTTTGGGTTGGAAAAGCCCTTTAAGATCATCAAGTCCAACTGTTCCCCTACCCCTGCCATCCCACCACTAAACCCTGGCCCTAAGCACCTCATCTGCCTGGCTTTTAAACACCCCCAGGGACTTGACCCCTTCCTGGGACAGCCCCTGACAGCCCTTTGAGGAAGGAATTGTTCCCCATGGCCAACCTAACCCTGCCCTGGCACAATTTGAGGCCGTTTCCCCTCGTCCCATCGCCCCTTCCTTGGGAGCAGAGCCCGACCCCCCCCGGCTCCCCCCTCCTCTCAGGCAGTTGTAGGGAGCGATGAGGGCTCCCCTCAGCCTCCTCTGCTCCAGACTATTCCCTCCAGCCAGCCTCACCCACCTGGGCGGAGCGATGGTGTGTTCCTACCATGAGATGTTTCTCCATGCTGACCTGGCCCAAAGCTAACCCGACGGGAGCAGAATTGTTTAACTGCAGGCATGTGCCTGAGATGCTTCTGCTACAAAACAAGCTTCCCTGCTCTAGGAGAGGTGAGTGACCCTTCTGGGGGTCTGGTAGGGGTTGGCAGGGCCCTCAGGAGCTCCCCCAGTGCCAC